>CAIGRR010204216.1:0-16954 GCA_903798365.1 Fraxinus sp. 1973-6204 | reverse complement strand
AAAATACTGAATCAAACGTAATTTAAAAATAAAAATTGCTTAGACGGCTTAGCCGAGCCATAAAGCCATGGCTCGGCTCGGCTTATGAACAATACTACCAAATTGATTATTGACTCTTTTATTATGTAGGACAAGTCAAATTATTTTAATTTTTTTAAAAATAAATTTGTCAACTAATTAATTGAGTCCAAAAATATCTTCTTCTTTTTTATTTCATTAATTAATTAAGTTCAAAATATCATTTTTCTGTTTTCAAAGTTTTAACTGTAATTCAATTTTCAAGGAATAAGAATTTAGCGGCCTAATTTTTTTTTCTATCATCAGAGTTGGACGGTTGTTCTTTTCTTCATCTTACCCTTTTTTCTATCCTATTTATTAAATTTCTTTCACTTTGGTCAAGGTAAGCTTCATCTTGTTCATTTCTAATAATTTCTCATGTTCAATATATAAACATTATAACTTATTACTAAAGTTCAAAATGTTTATTGTGATTTCCTGCGTTTACGTGTTTTCCTTACTCTCTGTAGCTACCTTTCTTGTTGTGTTCTTTAGTTTCACCTTTTTTTATTGAATATTTTCACGTTTCTTTTAATATGCATTTCATATTGAATATGTCATTAATTGGATCAATGTAGTGTGGTAAATGTTAATTTTTTTTAATTATGCTACATAACCGAATGGAATCAAACCGATTCTATACTTAAATTAGATTTGACGGTTTCACTTATTAAATACCTAAAAATTCTAGTAGAATCGAACAGATCATGTCTAGCCCTATATAATTATGCCCTAAACCGGGCTCGTAGTAAACCAATCTTCTGTCTTATACAACTACAGTACTAAAAAAAATAAAAACTACATTCAACTTAGGCCTGTTGTTTTGAAATGGTTGATTGCTCCATTTTCCACTCATCCCTGATGCTACTTAACTAATGCAGCTATTAATCTACATTACAGTTTTTTGCCAAAACCACATCTCATCAAATCCTACAAGTTTTCGATTATTAAACAACAAACTATAACCCGGGTAACCCCATCATCCTGCAAGGGAAGCAACAAGGCATGGTATTTTATCTCGGCAAAACATACTAGAGTAGATATATATTACTACTCAAATTTGCATAAATACTGCACAAGCTTACATGTTGCAGGATTGTTGATCCATGGATTGCTAATGAATGTCAGGACATAATGGCCAAGAAAACCGACATGTAAGTACAGCATGCAATGTGTACAGCCAATCGTCGCCCCTCCGAACTCTTAATTGAAACCACATCCATGTATGCATAGTAAAAATGATAGTAACTGTAAAAGATTGTCGAATTATGATGTCACAACCTGAAATTTGAAGCTTATACCTTTTAGATACACATAAAGCACTTGATTCGTCACAATATGTCCAGCTGTTTACACGGGGAGACTTTGAATTTTGCCAAACAGAACCTTGTATTCTTGAATTGGAAACTATGGCTTCCGTTCAAGATGGAAGCTCAAAGTCAGAGACAAACAAAAGGGAACTCTTAACGAATGCACTTCATACCACCACATATGCCTAACCAAACTACAAATAACAAAAGACACACTAAAGCATCGATGGCAAGAACAATCCGCACATGGCGACACCATTTTTTTTGCAAGTTTTGAGAGCTAGACCTTCTCATTGATCCAATATCTTTATGCAGTGAGACTGGAGAAACTGTTGAACCTTGGTCGTTAGAATCTATAGGTCCTGAATCAACCTTCACTCTCTCTGTAGATTTCCGATGTTCCTCCAATTCAATATGTCTCATAGCAATTACATGTTCCTTCATTTGCTTTTTGTCTTGCTTGCTCAGCTTTCCCAATAAAGGGGCTTTTGTAGAAGCACTGGTCTCTATCTGACCATTGGCATTGTTACTTGGCGAAGGAGCGAGCTCACTAGTCTGAGCCAGCCACTCAGAACCCGTAACTGAGAGTTGCTCCAATGAGGCAACCATACGTTGTATAGCCGGCACCAATTGTTCTTGTAAACACACAGAATTCAGATTAGACATACTCCTGTTCGAACCTCTTTTGGCCACCTTCCTAAATTCATCCTTCAAATTTTCTAGAAACCGAAGAACTCTCGGGTTGCCAACATTCTCATTCACTATAGCAAAATACACATAGCCATCCTCCATCAGGAACCCAAAAGTTTTTTTATTCATGGTCTGGAAATACCATCTGTGATAGGGAGGAGTCATCTCTAAGCACAATGCAGCCAAGTTCTCAATTTCATGGTCTGCACCATTATAGGCGTACAAAACTCGACCCCCCTTCAATACACAGCAATAATATACAATATTTTGAATTGAACCCATAAGACTGAATACAGCTCCTGCCAAATAAGAACTAATCAAATCGCTACCAACCAATTTCAGTAATTCACGAATCTAAGCAATCAATATTTGCAAAAACAAGTAGACAACTCCTTTAATTAACGAGGCAAACACCAAGCAACGGAATAATATTTTATCAATAGCAGAACAATTCCTCAACTAAATATTGGAACTCAAGAACCATGCCCTTCATTCATGTGTTATCTTTCAGAAAACCCACATCAAATTCCAAAAACCCATGTCAGAAAGTTCAAAAATCAAGTGATGAGAAATAAGAGTAGTGTCTGGTCAACGACAAAGCAAAAAAGCAAGATTTGTAGTTTACCTGGAATTCAAGATTTAGATAATTGCAATTTCCTACAACCTGGGACTTCCCCACCACAACGACTGAACTCCGAGATAGAGATATTTGGATGGGGATCTTTGGACTGAAACAACAGGATCAATTGATGATGACTTGATACTGTAATGGTGATTGGTGTTTGATAGTTGACTGTTGACACAGTTCAAGGTCATAATTTTGCCCTTGACTTCTTCTTTTGTTAACGTCAAAATGAAGAAAATTGTTTCAATTGGTAAAAAGAAAATAAAGGAGCAATACCAACCTATTACTTTACTCTCAAGTCAGCTCCAACTTTAAAAAAGAAGTCAGTATCTGACCGGCGACCAAACATATATATAAAAGGTTAAACCCCAACCTTGAGGGCTCCTACATGCCCTGCTCTGGGTCTTGGTGAATGAGGTAAATAGCAGGTTATGCCTCTAAGGGTATAGGGTGGAAGACTGCTTGTACACTTGCACTTACCCAAGGGTCAAATCCATATTTCAATATTCGAATCCCTGACGCGGCAGCCTCAAGTAAAGCTGGAGCTTTTTCTACCTTCCCCCTTTACCACTTGGAGATGTGCCCTGGAGGCGGCGACCAAACATATATATAAACTGAGATAGGTTGTGCCCTATAATCAGTTCTCAACGACAAAAAATCCTAAATACATCTTTTTTAGATATGTTGTGGTATTGCTAATTAGTCGAACAAACCCAACTCTCTACCCTATCATGTGTTGGCCAATCTGGTCGGCATCTTAAATCGTTAAGTGACTCTCGTATGTTCAACTTTATGATATTAGATTTTGCTTTTGAATTTATCCTTGTGTCCAAAAACTTAAAGTGAAACATGCCTTTAATGGTGCAATAATAATGAAGTATTGGAGACCAACTTGGTCTTTTTTTAAAATTGGGATCAGAGATGCAATTTTTCTTGAAATTATCACCACGAAACCGAAACGTGTGAAAGTAACGGGAAGAAGAAAAGACAGATAACTAGCAACCATGACGTCACTTATTTGACAAAGTAAAATTTTTATTTGCATTTTTCAAAGTTTCATTTTTATGTTAATAGATTGTACGGTAACTATGCATAAACAAATAAAAATTGATTTCTTATATTTGATTTATTCATAACTTAGTTTTAATTTAACACCACAGGAGAAAGGTCATTGGTAGGAGGAATGGCTATCTTTCAACCATAATATATCTTATATCATGTTTGAAAATGTCTACCGACTATTCAAATTATGAATAAATAAATAAGAGTGATGAATACATAATAATATTTGTGAATCTTTTGAAATGTGAGAATAAAATGATTTAAGTATTTATAAACAATTTATAAACTTCAGTGGTTGAGCCAAACATGGTAAAGCGTGAAAGCTCGACGATGACAAGTTGAGAACTGTAAGTTTACATAGCGAAAAATAAGGATGTTAAGATAATTGTATAAAATGAATTTACACAATCAAGCCTAACTCTTACTTCGATTGTGGCTCTACTTGTTTCTTGTAGTAATTGTGTCTGTGGGTCAAAATATGCATGATTCTTGTCTCTTGATCTTTATTTCTGACATTAGCCATATTTCTAGATTAAGCACACAACTCAACTGCAAATACTACTCATTCCATAGAGACCCTGGCTATTCAGAAAGGAAATTCTGTATTGAAATCCATTTGGGCAAGACAAGAATTAATAGATTAACAAACTATATTCGGGTTAAAACCAAGATATATTTTCTGACTCATAATGCTCAAGTGATGCTGCCTTAAAATAAATATATACAAGATAGGTTATGACTTTGTCATCGAATATTCCTTTCTTCCCTTGCCTTGAGAGCATCCACCTCCTCATTTGATAGGAGATCGACAAAGGGTTCGTATACATCCCACTCTTTTCTCTTCCTGCAAGGAATAAAGCGTAACTACACTACGAGGAAAAAATGAATAAATAAATGGTAGTGTTCACGAAGAACTTGAAGCATAAAAATAATTCATTACAATATTGAAAAAATAAGCACTACAAGATTTGTCCAATGGTTTTTTTTTTTGCCTTTTGGGAAGCACAAACCAATTGATTCACTCACTTCGGACCTTCGGTTAAAAAATAACAGAATAATGAATCCCTTGAAAAGCCAAGGACACATTTATCATTTTTCGTGCATCAAATACTTTTCTAGTTTCCAATCTAGGATAAACAATAGAAAACTAACGTACCGAATGACACTTGACTTGTTACCAAACAGCTTGACCAAGTCCACAGCATTTCCACCTGTCTTGCTGACAGTGATGAGGGGAGGACATAGAGAGGCATTATTTTATCAGTATAACATGACAGTAATTTATCTGTTCCAAAAATGCTCGCTCTTTTTGTTTCCAAGATGAAAAAAATAGCAAAGTAACTTGAAACCAATATTAAAATACCTGGCAGAGAAAAATTCACCCGCTCGTCGCCCTTTCTTGCTTATTCTGCTTTCCTTGGCAGAAGTCACACTTTGTACAGCAATCTAATTATTAGAAGACAAAAGTTGTAAATGGAGATGATTGGGATTGCAAATGGGTAAAATAATAGGACACCAACAAAAACTATTACGAATACAGAATTGAATTCTAACCTCATAAAGTTGCTCCCTGATTGCAATAGCAATGGCAGGCTGCAAATCAAATAGGCAATCAGCTTTCATGAAGCAGATACCGTAGCAGAAGTGCAGGTAAAATTTACAGTGCCAATACATGTCAAAGAGAATATGTTACCGGAAGTAAGACACTTCATACAAAAATATTAATTAGTTTTTCCAAAAGACATTAGAAAAACAATAGTACTGCCCAATGCAACACAAATCAGCAAACAGAAATTGGAGACGTCATACATGATGTAACAGGGGACAATAAGAACAGCACCACAAAAAGCAACTACATGCATGCATGCATGCATGCATCCCTCCCCACCCCCACACACACAGAGTCAGAGATTACTAGTTGCCTGAACACTCAAAAGATTCGGTTCCTCATCTGTCAGAAAATTCAATAAACACATGTATAGAATAGGACATCCAAAGACTACACTGGCATATGGGGGAAATTTAAAATTATAGTTTCAAATTAATGTAAACAATGTATAGGATACGTTTTTATAGTATTTAAAATTATAGTTTCAAGGTGTCATGCCACCCAAAGACTACACTGGCATATGGGGGAAATTTGAGCCTGGTTCAATTTGAACCTGACAGTCTACACAAGATAGCCTATAAAAGTTCAGATTCATGTACAAATTATCAGTATGGAAAAAGTAATTAAAAAGGAAAACCACACAAATATCCTATAAGACAGACAGCCTTGCCATGTTCATGAATACATACTGATCACCAAATATACTGAAATTTACGAACTACAAACGCTTCATTTGTTCACACTCGACAAACATTTTTCATTTAAAAATCATTGTTGTTACAAGACATTATTCTACGTCTGAAAAACCTAGTATCTATAATCGCTAACCACCAGCACGTAGGCGTTGATGGCTGACTAGTTGTCACTAATGAGTCTTGAAATCATCAGAGATCAGTAAGTGGTCTGCAACGACAACCTGGTGGTCATTAGCAACAAACCCGAGGTTGTCTGGACCACTAAACAGATTGGCAACCAACTGATGGTCACTGCCAATTGCTTGATGGTCATTGATTATCATCAGGTGGTCTCCAGCAACCATATGATAATGGCAGTCATCAGGTATAATACCCCAAAATATTTTATAGTCGTTAATTACGAAAATTGGGACCTTAGTGTAAGAGGAAGAGAGTTAGGGAAAAAATTGCATATCAACCAATAGTTGAGGGACTACAAGTACAATTTTCTGAACTATATATATATATGGAAAAATTGGATGAAATTAAATAAACTTTCATTGTATATGAAAAATAAGTTAGGAAGATTCCTTTCTAAATAAGTAAACTACCATATAATTATATTATATTATATATAATTACGATTGATTAATTTAAATTATATAATTACGTACATTTATATATGTATATATTTATATACAATTATGATTGATTGAGTTAAATTATAGTATTACTATAATTATGTGCGTCTATGTATAATTATATGTAATTATGGTTGATTGATTTAAATTACATAATTACCATAATTACGTTCATCTATATATGTGTGTATATAACTATGATTGTCCCACACTACACACAAAGTACATAAACGATTGTTTGAGGTCAAGTTCTTCCGTACATGTTTTATGAAATCTTCTTCAAATTTATGAGGTGAGTGTAGTCACATGTTGTATGTTGAATCATTTTTCATATTTTAAAATACGGAATTCTAAGTTATGAATATGAAATGGGTCATATATAAGTTCAAAGGACCGGAGTTTAGTAACGCTACGCACGGGAATTATAACAACGAAGTATTGTTCTTAATTCCCGTGTCTCCTTATGTATGTTATGATTTTATGTAAAGGGATTATGGCCATTCGGTTTCTAATCCTCGTATCTCCTTATGTACGTTAAAAATTCATAAATTTTAAATATGAATTACGATTTATGTGGTTCACTTATTGGAATTTTATATCATTATTTATGATTTTCCCTCTTTTAGGTAACTAAGGTTCGAGACATTGGAGATTGGAACTAGTCACTGGTGATATAATAAAGATGAGATGATTTATGAATTTTTTTTGCAATAAATCTTATGATTAAGAAAGTGTGTTATTTTTAATTATTGTAACTTTAGGGATAATTATCTTTTATGAAAATTCTATTTTTACAATTCGTATTTAACGACTCAAATGGTAAGTTTTAGGTCGTTACAACAGGTGCTCACTAACTGATCGTTACCATTCAACTGGTGATTATCGATGGTAAGTAGTGCTTTGTGGTTGTCGGTGGTGGTTGGGTGGTGTATTTATCTCTCATATAAGTTGGTATAAGTTATAAAAACCAAAAGAACAAAACATGTCAAGTTAGAATCACTTTGTTTTCTGGACCACAATTATTTTCAGTTTTACCGATTTTTCTTGGCATACCAAATATTGAAAATGCGAAAACATTGCATGCACTTACTCCAACTTCTGGGTCTTCAATGCCCATATCTTTGCAAAAAATTCTAGCAAATTCTTCAGGGTCGCTCTCAAAGTTGTTCAACTCCTGAAATTCATTATAAATATATTCTTCTTGTCAAATTACTGAAGTGGCACATATCAAAACCACTACTTATTTCACAAGATCCACAACATCCTCATGGGGCTGTTCAAGAAATAAATAAAACCATGTGGCAATACTTACCCACAAAAAATGGTCCTTGATGATAGTATGGTTAACACGAAGGTCTAGCTGGTTCACAATACATAAAGAGAAGAACACAAAATCACCACCTACTTTTAGTTAATTGACCAGCCAAAAGAAAATTCAGAATTGTTACAAATAAATACAATAAAATAACACATTTTAGTCTCAAGGGCGGGGAAATTGGAATCACAAGTTAGTCTTGTCAAAACCTTGATGGGGACAACTCTCTCTCCAGTGTACATATCCTGCCCTTCATAAGACCGGAATTCTGTTAGCTGTGTCTGCAATAAGTGTGATTTGAATATCAAGAATCATAAATTGTAGCATGAGACTTTTTGGACTTAATTCGATAGAGATATTTTTGTGAGATGAGCGTACGTGATGTTTCCAAACTTATCCCGCATAAAACAGGGCCTTTCTATACCCAATTTTTACTGAAATATGGAGCATAAAAGAAAATATGGTACGCCAATATAAGGACAAAAAAGCAACTTAAGGCATGGATTGTTATATTATACTTGGATAGATTGAGCAATCTGTGTGACAAAAGCAGGCGGAAGCTTCAAGTCTTTCACTGTTCTTTTCGCAAATNAGGCATGGATTGTTATATTATACTTGGATAGATTGAGCAATCTGTGTGACAAAAGCAGGCGGAAGCTTCAAGTCTTTCACTGTTCTTTTCGCAAATACCACAACTTCAGAATCAGGATCTACAGTAACAAAAACAAAAACATTAGTTCATGGTTTTGCAAAATGCGCAAGTAATGAAAGATAGTATGTGAATAAATTACGAGTACAGATCATCCAGTACTTATATAGTTCATGTGAGGAAAATGTAATATCAGTTACGAGTAAACTATTTAGGTGGTTTGAACATCCCCTCTCGCACATTCCGTAAAATAAACTCGAGTTCAGGCATAAACCCCACTAGTTGGTCTTAGGGTGTAGTTGGGGGATGGAGACCAAAGTGAAAAGAACAAAGGTAATAATACTCTCCACTCTATGATCTAAATTAAGGTTGATAATACCATCTAACAATCTGTTTATGAATCGCGTTCCTAGTTTTGGTGGGAATTAGAACTTTCAGCCCATTGATGCTTAGATCCTACCTAAAAACCTAGTAAAACACGGCATACCATGATTCGGTCTGATACCAAACGGGAATTGAGTAAAATTAACCACTCTGTTTCCTGATGATCGTAGTTATTTCTCGCAGTGCTGAGTCTTTACCACTGCTACACATCTCTTCACAGCTGATAAATCAATTTATCTGTTTCTTTTAAGTTTTTGACAGAAAAACGTTTGGCACCCAGGCTCGTGACTAAGCATAAAGGAACGACGCAAAAAATAAATAAATAAAATAAGTTAAAATCAATAAAAATGCACAATATACGGTTCTATAAAGTATAGCATGAGTAGCTACCAGAAGGGTTCCAGGTGAATGCATCTCTAAATCTCTGGCCGTCGATTTCAATATCCAGACGTATAGGAACTAGGTTGTCCGAAGTCGGACTGCCGTACATAGGAATTACAACTCCGAAAATCATTAAAACACAAAACAAAACAAAACATAAACAGAAGAAAAGAAATCCAATTACTACTGATTCTACTAATTAAATATATTTACTTACATTCTAAACTTGACGAGGTTCTTGGATGTACCCCATGCTGAGTGCGATTTCATGTTCGCTCAATTACTCTCCAATTAGCACCTGAAACGACACGCAGATTCGGCGTAGGTCGGTATTCTTTATCGAGGGCAAGGACGAATTTTAGGGGTAAACAAAACGGATTAATTGTAACCAAGGTCACTGAGCTTTTATCCTACTTGCAAGTAGATTACTGAACTTTAATTGCCGGCTATTGAGTCTCCAAAATTTGATTTAACAGCAATTAGGTCACTTTGTCTGTGGGACGTTAGAGCCATTTCAACCCTCTTTTAGGGGGCGGCTCGGCTCGTTGCCCACGAGCTCGAGCTCGTGGCGCGTTATAAAAAGAGTCAAGCTTCTGCTCGGTTCGTTGCTTGTGGGCAGCTCAGCTCGTGGCTCGTCTTTTTTGAATTTTTTACATTTTTTTTTAACTATCCTTCTATTAAATTATAAAAAAAAAAAAAAAGGTCGAACAAGCTCGGCTTGCTCGGCTCGTGAGTCGCTACAGTTCGAATCGAGCGGCCGAGCCGATAAGCCGCTGACTCGATTGCCACCACTACACTCTTTATTTTAAAGAGTCACCCTTAAAATCATGCTTCAATAAATTCTTTAAATTAACATTTTAAGAGCATTTACACTGTGCTCGCTATTTTTAAAAAGTATATTCTACAATTTAGAGAGTATTTAAAAATTTAGAAAGTAGAAATTTTAAGTACTCCAACAAACTCTTTATATTTAATATTTAATTTTACTGTTCCCAAAAATATATATTATTTTTCCATATCTTTTATTTTCACTAGTTTTCCTCTAAATTATTATATTATTTTCCTTCGTTGGAAATTGAAATTATTTGAATGTATCAAACTATAGAGAATATGTTTGACTCTATGATTCTAAATAAAAATATTAATTTAAAGAGTATCTTCGAGTATAATTTTAAGGATTGAACTCTTTAAAATAGAAAGTATTTTTATATTTACAGAGTCTCTTGAGATATTCTAATTTAGAGAGTAGCCAAAATCACTCTTTATAATTAAATGTATTCAAAATATTTTAATTTTTAATAAAATAAAACAGTATAATAATCTAGAGAAAATCTAGTGGAAATAAAAGATAGAGAAAAACAATAAATATTTTTTTAAAGAAATTAATAAATGGATGAGGGAAAGGAGCGATTGATCAAAAAGCCTAAAAGAATTTTCATTTTTCTTTGTAATATAACAATTTTTGGAGGTTTCAATTGGAAATTTGGGTTTTAGGACCCGTTTGATAGAGATTAAAATCGGATTAAAATTGAAAAATTATCAGTTATTGTTGACTTTTATTAGACGGGTGGAACTCAATAACGACTATATTTTCAACTTCAATTTGATTTTAATCCCTACCGAACGGGGCCTTAATTTGGTTTGACGTGGACGTGAAAAGTATTTGAATAGTCCTCGTTGAAGTCAACATCATCCACCATTAGCTTTGATGTCCACATCATCAACTTATGTATCCTAACGGTCCGTTAATAGAGTGACCTAATTGTTGTTAAATCAAAATTTGGTGACTCGATTACCGGCAATTGAAGTCCAATGATATATTTGTCGGTAAAGTGAAACTTTAGTGACCTCCAACACAATTAACCTAAAATAGATATCTAAAAGTAAAAAATGTAGTTATTCCCACCACATTTTTCCCACATTTCAAAACACGCAAACAGAATATTCTGACAGAAACCTTCTCCAAGGACGAAATGTGCTACTTATTAAAAGATTAAATATAAAAATACGACGAAGAAAAATTAGGAATATAAGTGTCATGATGAGCAAAAGTTAATGTCGCTAAGTACCATTAAAATGCAGTGTAATGAATAAAAAATTATGGTGTGATTACACGTTGAGAAATAGAGATTATGTTCTAAAAATTGATATTTCACCTTATTTTAATTTAAAACTTCGTCTATTTTAATAATTAATTAATAAAAATGATCTTGTGGCTTACGAAATAATTTAAATCAAAATCAACAATTAATTTTAATTATTTTATAAGATCTATCGTTTTTCAATCACACATTTTATTAATTTTTATCAAAAGTTACCAAAAATCTAATTTAATAACCACCAAAAAGAGGTATGGTAATTAATTGAAGATTAAGGATAAGAATGTGACAAAAATAAGTTGAGAGCACAAGTGCAAAAATGAACCAATATTGAAAATCTTCATTGCAATTAAAACGTGGCGCAACAAACAAAGACCATGGTAAGGATGTTAAGTGAAACGGGTTGAACAACAAATTTCTTTTGCAAATGCTCACATGAATTGGCACACTGCGGAGCTAGCTCATCGGCCCGTGTCCGAACCGACTCATCATAAGTGACTAAATGAGTGAGAAAGCAATTTCAGTAAAAGATGTATAAAATTGGTGAGCCAACTCACTCTATTTAACATCCCTACCTGTCTTATAACAAAGTGGAGTACAAAGTCAAGATTTAGTGGATGTTTGGTGGGGATTAAAATTAGATTTCAAGTAGATTGTGATAAAAGTTTTTGAAATGTGTGGTTGAAAAATTGTGGGACCCATGAAAGATGTGTTTAATATTGATTGTTTGACTTTGAATTAAATTAAAATCTGATTTTAATTCGAAACAAATATGACCACAAGGTGACAGTTAAAATATGAAATATAAAGATAAAATAAAATCAAAGTGAAATACTCCATTGCACTACTCACACTTTCATTGACAAATGCTAATGCTATTTATTCCAATGGAGGAATATCATTTGTCCACGTGATAAGTGATGTGACATAAATACGAGACATTCTTTATTGGTCTTACCATGCATGTCACATATGAACAATCACCAGTGGGAGCATTCCTCTTGACAAATAGCCGAACCAAAGTAAAATTCTTGTACATTTCTTCATTCCATTTTAAGTATTCCACTTATTTGTATCTGTACAATTGTTCGGCATAATCGTGTAATATTTAATTGGAAAGTACACTAGACAAAAAAGTTGAACAGCAAGAGTCCCTTCACGGGTAAATTACATTCGAACAATGCTATTCATCATTAGTGATAATCATCGCCTTGAACAATCTGGTGATAATCCCCACTAATGATGAATAGCAGCATTGCTCATTACATAAGAGTCCTTGATTCTAGTCCTAGAGATCTAATACAGACAGATTGCATTACATTTACTCCTCTAGTTCCATTCTTGATTCCACATATCACTGAAAATCAAGAAACTCTACCCCCTTCTTCACGTGCAACAGCAGGTTGTGCCGATTCTTTATCGTCTCCTCTGTTGCTCGACTCCAACGGTTGCTGGCTAGTTTGAGGGTCATCTTCAATAGACTGGGAAATAATTGGAAGTGATGTTTCCGATCTGTTATTGGTTTCTACGAGGATATTTTCTTCTTCTTCTTCTTCTTCTTCATTCGTAGCTTTAGCGGAAGAGAGGAGGGATTGGCGGCAGAGGGGGCATGTAGTGTGAGTGGCTAGCCAGAGATCGATGCAATCCATATGAAATGTGTGCCCACAGGCCGGTATCTGTTGAAGTTTGTCCTCTGATTGGTAATCCGCTAGGCACACTGAACATCTGCCATTAGGAAGAAAGGAAATCCTTTTAATTATATAGGATTTTAGGAAAGAAACTAGGAGCCTATAGTTGGCTAGTTTTAAGACAAAACTCTCAAAATCAATCAACCCTTCTAAACTAAGAAAAATTTGGCTTCTCATACATGTTCAGATGGTTCTCTGAATTCAGTCTTAGTAAAACAAAAAAACAAAAGCACAAGGAATTATAAATATATTTTAGATTCGTTGATTGTAGTGATGTCATGAGCTATATCTTTTAGACAAAGTGGTGGCAATACCCTCCAGCACTTGGTATCAGAGTTGGAGGTCCCATGTTTGAGTTGATGCTAGAAAATTCTTGTAGAGAGGGTGGATAATGCAGAAGCATGCTCGACAATGGGAGTGAACCTGATGGACTAGGTTTCGAATGAATTCTCGAGCTAGATTCTGGGTTAGCTTTTGGACAAAGCAGTGACAATACTCTTCATCATCTTCCAAATTAGATATCTCCTTAGAATTTTTCCCTTACATCCTTTAGGTTGGGATGTATGGCTGTTTTAAGCTATATTCTCCAAAGGAAAAAACAATAACCTGTCCTTTACAGAAATGACAAAAAGAACCCCAACTAAGCAGCGGCTGTTACTCTAGAAACATGCGCATTAAAATATTTCCAAATTGCTTTTACTCACTTTTGAGAACGATGCGCTTATAGTATCTTATCCAAACTTCTCCGCTTATATCTTTCATGCAACACAGCACTGTCCTAAGCTCGCTTCATTCTCTCAAAAGAATGGGAAAAGAAAATAATCTTTTTATTGCATAAATGTAGATCTGGACAGGATCAGTTTAGGTTTATCCCCAGATTCCAAATTCAATGGACATTTTAATAGATGGAACACTGGATCAATTGAAGTGGAAAAAAAAAAGATTTATGTAGCCGACCCTAATATTTATTGGGTTAAGTCTGGTCTTGCTCTTGCAATAGTTGTCGTGTTTCTATAGGCAAGTTCAGGAGTCGTGTCTATTGATCTTTTTTTCTGAAACTAGTCGTTTTCTTGATTAAGCACCAAAACTTCAAACAATTTTACCCTGAAATCAATGTAAACCAAAACCTAGATCAATTAAAGACCTGCTGCTACAGCTAAGTATAAGTATCACACAGAGTTCACTCCATCATCTCCCCTGCAACTATGGATTCTAAGATTTGCAAAAATCACAACTGTCATCCACAAGATGCTTCATAATTTCCTTGCCAAAGACCATTATGAAGTGAATGGACATTGTAAGATGTGATAGGATTCAGCTCTTTGCGAGTTTAAAAATCAAGGCTGATCAAAAGTTCAGTAGCCAGTAGTTGCACTGCATATACTATTCCCCGGTCCCTTAAAACTGGCAAATGGTGAAGCCTGCTTTGATCAGTTACCAGGTTTCCCTTTCAGTATTATCAAGCGAAAGGGGCTACATCCAGTTCACATTCAGAAACCGTGTTTTTTTTTTTCTGAACTCAACATTTGAATGTAAGTGTTTTGGCCTTCCGCTTTCTAGAAGTTTCAA
Source organism: Fraxinus sp. 1973-6204 (assembly GCA_903798365.1). Lineage (NCBI taxonomy): Eukaryota > Viridiplantae > Streptophyta > Magnoliopsida > Lamiales > Oleaceae > Fraxinus > Fraxinus sp. 1973-6204. The sequence goes on along the minus strand of CAIGRR010204216.1, from coordinate 2,201 downwards.
CTTGAATCTCCATGTTGAATGTCAAAATTGCACCTAGAAGTGCTGTCTTCTTATCATAGATACTGTATTAAATGCACTAGCATATAGAACTGTCCTTTGAGGTGGCTTTGTCACAGATAAAATGATTTTAGCTAATATCAATGTAATCCGTGTATCTTCCTCATCAAGATATCAATGCCTACAACTGACCTTAGCTTCCACAATATTTTCCTAGAACGTATGTAAAAACTCCTCACATGTTGAAGAATAAATGAAGCATGTTTTATGTCCACTACTATTCACCTTAGCTTCCTCGTTATTTTCCTGTGGTTATTTGTGATGAGTCAGATTTGGTAACACAACTGCATGTTTATCGATCTAAGTAAAGGAACCTAGTTTCTATTGTACGCCTGACCATTCTGGGGCAGGTACTGCAGATACCCATTAAAGGTACAGATACCCACAAGCCCCATCAATTGGGGTACGTTTACCTAGAGTCACACAGTTCACGGTATCTTGATTTAAAAATTAGTATAGAAGGAAAATTTAGAAAAAGTGCAACTGGTGAACATGAAATGTCTTGAAGCACGCAACTCAACTATGCATGCCCTTGCACTTCATTTTGTAGAACTCGTGGAACTCGTAAAAAGGGGATTCATTTCTAGAGTTCATTTGTGTAAAATAGAAAATGAGAGACTATGGACTATTAATATTGGGGCTAAAATCAATTTATAGGAAACGCTAATCTTTCATTCTTGGTTTTTCACTCCATAATCCATATTAAGTCGGAAAAATGATTGCTAAGCCAAAATAAAATTGTAAAACATTACATCACCGACCGTATCCTCAGGTCATGGAAACTCAAATATCCATTTGAAGCTACAGGCAATTTTAAGACGGAGATTTAGGACCAAAAAGAAAAGAATACATAACGTTAAATGCATCAAAGCAAATTAAATCTAACAATAAAACTGCAAGGAAGATAACTCACTGTGTCTCTTTGACAGAAAAGCTCTCCTTGAATACAATAATGGGTAGCATCTCTCTCACCTCCTTCTTCAACCCCATTTCACACTGCCAACAATCAAAACCAATCATACATACAAACAAATTCTATATTGATCCGCGAAATATATCTAAAAAAGCTTCTAATCATGGTAATTAAAAAAATGGAAAAGAAGATTCATATTGGATTTGCATCCTCAATGTAAATTTAAATATCAATAAGTAAAGGATCTTTATGTAGCTCACCCTGGAGATTTCAGAAGTACTTTGAAAAGACGGCAATGAATTACTTGTCCTCATTCTCAAAGAAGTCCAGTCGACCCTTCCCCGGCGAAGATAGAACAAGTAAAACAGGAGAAGGAGAACGAATGTAAAGAAAATTGGCACTGAAAATATGAAAGCTTGGTAGAGTTTTAACTCAGCTGCAGCTTTTGTGCAACAGTTATTACCACTATTACTGCTAGTACCATTTTGATTTGTTGCTGTTGTTTCTTGCCCATGAATGGTGTTTTTAACATTACGATACATCATCAACAGAAAAATGCTTCCTTTTCTTCAAATCCCACTTGTCAATAACAACAAAAATCACATTTATTCAAAGGAAAATGGATTTAGAACACCCTAGAGTTAACTTTACTTATGAATTATGAATTGCCGAAGAGTTATGCTAGAGGTACTTTTTGGTTTACCTCGGGCCCACGCTTCCCCCTCACAAGGGGTGGTCGGTGATTATTTTATTCATCTCGGGCCCCCCACATTGTGAGAGGAGTGGTGGGGTCGGATAACCCAAAGGGTAAACCAACAAGTACCAATAACATAATTCATTGTAGAAAGCCCAGATGAGAAAACAAATCCAAACTGGATTTTAAGCTTGATTAGACGGGTTCTTGGGATACCCCAAAAAAACCCTAAAATTACACTGGTAGAAAAAATCCGGGATTTTAATTTTGAGAGAATAATATCTAATTAGTCACAAATTGTGCTTAAAGTGGCTCTGTACTCTGTTCGTTCCAGACACCACTCCACTGTTGTTCATAGTAATTTTCGTCAAAGCCTTTGTAATGTCGGTAGGTCCAAATTAGATGAGCTGTAATATGTTAGGTCCTGTTTGATAAGCAAAAGTTTTTCATGTTGCACTGTTTGACAGCAAAAAAAAATTTCCGCAATTTTTTTTCCACCTTTCCACATGTTCCAGCTTTTAGAGGAAAAACTTTTCT
>CAIGRR010204207.1:0-10712 GCA_903798365.1 Fraxinus sp. 1973-6204 | reverse complement strand
TAAAATTTCTCCAAACTTCTTTGCAAGTTTGATTGTGCCCCCCTAATTTTAAAGTTCCGTGTCCGCCTCTGAGTTTATGGTTATGAGCAACGCTTGGATAAGGACTCATACTCGTGTTTTTTTTAAAGGAGGTTGGACACAGTCGAATGTGGTGTGTTTCTGGGGTTGTCACCAACCAAATTACTAGAGTTGGTGGTGGCGCATGGGGGCAGTTGGTTTTGTTTTGGTGGGGTTGGTGGGGTGGGGTGGGGTGGGGTTTTTGGTTTTGGTTGTAGGTTTGATAGTGGGGGTGGCGGTTACGGTGTGACTCGTGTGAAATTGGTGGTTGTGGCTAATCGACCAACTGTGGTGAGTTTTCTAATTTTTGGGATCAATTTTAGGATAGGATGTGGCGGAGTCAGAAGATAACCTTCGGTTTGATTTTTTTTATTTAATTATCCCTTATTAAATTGTATTTTTATTGAAAAAATATAAATTTACCATGGGATTGACGAAAATGCTCTTGCTTAAAATAGTTAAAATATCTATTTTTTGCATATTCCTAGTCAACTAACGGTATCTATTTAACTTTAGCTACTAGTTTTTCAAAGGTTTGGGACCTCTTTGGCACAAACTGGAGGTGAGGGTAAAGTTTGCAAGAAAGTGAAAGGTTAGAAACCGTTACTACAGTTTTCACTAAAAAAATCTGACAGTAAAAATAAAAATACAAATGAATAATAAATGGACTAGGCAATATTGTTTAAGATGTTTGGGTACACCATATTTGAATAAGGATCCGGACTAGTCGTTTCACTATCGTTGATTGATTAGATGATTTTCTTGGATGCTCGCGAGCTTTTCTTTCAAGTATAGCATCCTAAGTTGAATTTACTCGTTCATCATGCAAATTGTAGATAATCGATGTGTAACGACCCGACCTTGCGCTCGGTCGTTATCATATCATATATACTGTCTGCTTTGGAAGAGCATATGTCCATCTTACCCCTCATGACTTTCGGACGCGTTCCTAGGATACGAACCCAAGACCTCCATAATATGGAAGATTTAAGTTGAATTCTAGTACCAATTGAGCAACTTGTCCACACAGCAACATTCCACTCAACCCAAAAGTCTATACATTATATAAATATTTATATCGGACTTGAGAACTATTGTTACACCTCAATTGACGAGGCTCCGTCACCAACTACATGGCAGCTAGTTAGCAAGAATATATATCCCGCACTCCATGTTACTATCCTAACTGGCTTAGCCGAAACCATAGATTGAGGTAGTCAAAGTGATGCATCACCTCAACTGATGTGCCCGTGAAGTCTAACCCTCCATGACCTAGGTGAGGTGGTATAACCTGCTGTAAAGTAAATCTAATGCAATTAGCCTCTTAATATGAGAAGGCATCTNGGCTTAGCCGAAACCATAGATTGAGGTAGTCAAAGTGATGCATCACCTCAACTGATGTGCCCGTGAAGTCTAACCCTCCATGACCTAGGTGAGGTGGTATAACCTGCTGTAAAGTAAATCTAATGCAATTAGCCTCTTAATATGAGAAGGCATCTTTTACTCCACCTATTTCAAGAGATCTTTCGTAGAAAATGTATTTGTGATCGATTGATGTGACTTCTTTGTAGCAAATACCTCATATTCAACTGCCTATCTTCTTTTCAAAGATCAAGCCTAGGATTTCGGATGATGATTTTTCAGCAACATTAAGTGCCCCTGAACCTAGGACTGGTGAAGTCACACCTATGATAAGGCGCCTCAACCGTTAAGAAGAGCCCACGTGTCATTTCATCCAACGGTAATTGCATTACATCTTCTGTTATAAAAGCTCACACTTAGTGCTATTTGAAGGTAATGAAATTTTACACACTCCTTACTGATTTGCTCTCATTGTTCTCTCATAAACTCTCGGTGCATGTACACTAACGGCTCACGCCTTCCGTCCATCCCACACCAAAATATATCTATATGTGACTGACTTGATCGTTGAAATGTTCACGAACGCCTCCCTCACCTATAGAGAAAGTCACGTGCTTCAATTGTTTGTTCAAGTGTGTAGGGGTCATACGTGTGAATGTGAGTAAAGCAAGTGCAAGGCTAATAAACGTGGACGTGAGTGAAGTTGGGATCTATTGGTCACATTATCCGCGTAGAAATCAATGTCAACATTTTATATGTTTTGGTCCATGTCTATGTGGGTAAAGTACCATATCATAATATGTTTAGTATACAGTATTGATCAAGTCAATTTTGCTATTTTGTTAGGTAATCCAGTATTTAAGAGAACAACCGAGGCAATGAAAGTTGGGCAAAAATAAAATAAAAATAATTTTAAATATCGAAGTTATTCAACGAAGTTATTTGGACGTGTTTTAATATATTTTCTAATTATAAAATTCAAAAAACTATTTCCTGATGTTTTAAATCGTCCACCGGCACTTGCCCCAGATCTTACCTCCTCAAGTTGCAGAAACTACTAAGGTATTTCGAAGGGGTCGATTTTCGAAACCCTTTGACCCTTGATAAAATCCAAAAGATCCATTGGATAATTACTATTTTTTAGTTAGAAAACCCATTAAATTATTAAAGAATCTATACGCTTTTACTTCACCAGGTAACGCAATCCTAAATGTCTATTTCGTTCGAGAACTACAAGAATGATTTACATTAGTTATCGTTGCAAGTATATATAAAGAAATATTCTTTCTAGATAAGATTCAAATTCATCCCAAAGAAAAATAGAGTTTGATTTTGATTAGGTTGGGAACAATTTGATTAGATTATTTGTTTGAGCTCCATTAAAAAATGAGATTTTGGATGAAAATATATTTTTCAATAGTGGTTTTTGAAAAACGAACGATTAAAAATTAAAGAGAAATTTTGAGTTTATATATAATATTATTTTATGGAATAATGTGCAGTTGAAAATGAGTTTAAAAAAAAAAAAATACATTTTTGAAAAAAATGGCGCCCAAATATGGGCTTAGTTTGGATTGACCTATAGTTTATAAGACCCAGCCAGCGGCATTTTAATTAGCTTGTTTGATCCCCCAATTTTTAATAAAAAATGGATCTTATAATAGTGATATTTAGAAAATTTGTACTTAAAAGTTGGAAAAAAAAAATTGAATTTATGTATAAATTATTTTATTAGGAGAATGTATGGTAAAAAATGAGTTTGACAAAAAAAAAAAAAAAATTAGAATAATGGGACTCAAACAGATGTTTAGTTTAAAGAATAAGAGGAAGAAGATATTTACATTTAGAGAGAGAAAAAAAGATGAGGCCTTTTAAAGTAAAAGTTGGCGTTTGAAATATTTCTTTTAACGAAATATACTAATAAACATTTATAGTAACTTATGTCAAATCTCATACTACGAATGGATTCAAATTATAATGATTTGTCGGTACATAGATACTAGTTAATATAATTTTTTATGCATATTAAACTCGAAACTGTAGTAATTTTGTGTTGTCCAATCTTTTTATAAACTCAAAATTATTCAAATGTCAAGCTAATGTTTCAATTATCAGTACTTCCATTTCGTGTTTTTGTACTTGGTCCAACCTTAATTTTAACATGTCATGATTTATTCAATTCAAAATAAGATTATTTTACACCAGGGGCGGGGCCACTTAAGGACTAGGGGACCACCCAAAATTCTTATTATTTTTTTTTTTTTTAAAGAAAGAAAATTAAATATATAAAAAAGGAAAGAGAATCACTTACGAGATGGACGCAAAAACTTTCTCCCATTTCAATTTCAAATAGTTTAAAACCTATCTAAGTAACCCACCATTTTTTCTATTTCTCATAATATCTTTCAAATCCGATTTTGATCTACAGAAAGGTGAGTTCAACGAGTCAATCCGTTAGGCTCTTCAACTGATTTATTTTTTATCCCCTTTTGCAATTTTTCACCTTTTTGTGCTTGCAATTTAGTGATTGAAGAAAACAAAAAAGAAGACTTTCAATGGAGAAGACTAAGGAAGTTACACCACAAACTTAGATGCTTAATATGATAATAGACTAGGCATTGAATTCCGAATCAAAATGTCTCAAAATTTCTCAAAGAAGAATGATGCATTGTTTTTGTAATTTTATTACGTATTGATTAGCACGTCATTGTTAACGTAAGAATATAACTTGGTGTTTTTTGTATATATAGTTTCACCATTTTCAACTAGAAAGCACAATCTTCACTCTCCTGTTTGTGTTGTTATGTGTGTCCAGGAAGTATTTTCAAACAAGCAAGTAGATTATGTAGCAATATTTTATGCATTTCCTTGAATTCATCATCATATGGAGCCCCTATTTGCTGAATGGAATGCTATTTTTCTTTCCTCTTATTCCCCAGACGAAAAGGATTTTTTAAACAGTTTATTAACATTTAACCCAAAACATTTAGGAAACTTCATAGTGATGCTACATGTACAGGTGTAGCATCACATGGGAGGTGGGTGGTTCACTGCCAGGCAACTCACTGTACATGGGGTGTATTTTTTTTTCTTTTTTTAAAAACATGTGGGGCCCGCCAGTGTGAGTGGCCTGGCAAGCCCCTGTGAGTTTGCCCCCCTATACTTGGAGCAAAACTCAACTTCATAAGTCTAGTAGCCACGTAGCTAATTTCCTATGTGCAGTACTTGTTTTCTTTATCTAACACCACTCCCCTTGCAAATTTGCAATTGCAATCTAAATCTTGGTTAGTGGGTGGACTTGTAGATGAAGAGAACAATTATATTATTTTTGCTTCATAATTTTTTGTCATATAATTTTTGCCCACTTGACCCCAAATATAATTTATATTAAGGGCATATTTAGATTATTTAAGCATGGATTTTGTAAAATTGATATTTTTACGAGAAGCTTCACATAATAGTTAAGGTTACATGGAAAAATTATAAAATGTTAAACAGAAGAATGAGGAGATTTTGAATGGTACAAGTTTTTTAAACAAGTAGTCAACTTTATAATTTTGGTAGCTGAGAAAGCATGTGAAATGTTATATAGCTGAGCTGACTAAAATGATAAAGAAAATTATAGATGTACGTCCACTAGTTGAGTGTATTAAAAATGAAAAGGAAAGAGTTTAATTTCGTAAAAATGAAATTAAAGAAGATGGAAACACCCCGTGGAACTATTATTATTTTTTGAACTGTTGATATGAAATGAAAAGAAAGTGTTGATAAAATCGAGTGACTAAATTGTTTGCCAAAGAAAATTTTAGTCATTAGATCAGAGCACATGTCGATCGATCATCAACTATCTCTACCAGGGTTATGAATGTTAAATTTGAATTTTGATTGATGATAGAGTCACATTTGAATCAATTTAAAATTGAACATTGTGACCCAATCAAAAGGGTGCATATTTATATACGTGACAACCACAAAACTCTCATCTTTTAAATCAAGTCTCTGTTTGGGCTCCACTAAAGTGAAATTTCGAAAACAAATGTGTTTTAAATAATGATTTTTTGAGAATATATGGTTAAAAAAATAATGATATTTAGCATCAGTGATGTTAGAGAACCAATTTAATTGATTACACTTTATATACTCAATTAAATGAGTAATTTGATTTTGTACTTAAATGAATATATTATTTAACGTTATGTAATTGCCACCTAAATTTGTATTTAACACTAATGGTGATGAATGACATTACTCGTTAAAAAATACAGAATAATTTTAAATTTATATGTAACATTATTTTATGAAAGAACATGTAATTAAAAGTGAGTTTTGAATAAATGGAGTCCAAACATGGGCTAAATTTGTGCGTGCGTGTGTATGCAGTCACAGAATGATAGGTAAAAAGATGAATTTGCATTTACCACTAAAATCTAACCGTTATGCAAAGAGAGAGAGAGAGAGAGAGAGAAGGTGCATTTCTTCCTTTTTTGACTTTTGTTTTGTGCCACATATAGAGTGAGAAGGTGCTTGATTAATTGAGAGCTAACGACATCCTAGCAATATTAGTTTAAAGTCATGGGTTAATTTTGGAATATATAACACATACAGTCGATTGATGTTGACCACCAATGACTCCAAATATTGAAAAATCAATTTTATGATTTTGTTGGAAGTTGCCTTTAAAGAAACCAAAATTGAAAGAAGGAAATAAAATTGGATGATCAAATTAGTCGTTGCAACACGTTATATATGTTACTTTTTGTGACTGAAGGAGAAGGATGGTCATTAATATTCAACTTTAATTTTCTTCTTAATGTTAATTACTCTATTAGCAGTAGCACGCGTTACTAAAATTATTGTTCATGGATCGTAAACACATGAAGAATTGCTCGTGTCTTAAATTATCGCATTAACAACTAAAATCAACTTTCAATTCATTGAAAATATAACAATTTTATGACTTGTGCTAAGTTATTCCCATCAAAAAAGTAAGTTTTAAGTATATATCTTGCTCAGATGCTTTATAAGATGAGTAGTGCTATTCATAATCAACAATTGTAATAATCATCATACTTGACATAGCATTATTAAAAGTTGTTGACACATAAAAATGCAGCTCAATTAAATGGCTCAAGAAATGTAGCCCAATTAAGAAGTTTGAAGGATAGGCCTAAAGAAGAACATATAGAAAGTCCAAGACGAAGTAATGTAGCGAAAACTCATCGTCGCCCAAGCATACCAAAAGCCCAAACTCTGGGCAATTATGACACTTTATTATTATTTAGGGCGACGATGTCATCATCGCCCAATGCTACGAGATGCCCAAGACCAGGACGAATTGTTATTATGAGCAACAGTTATTGAAGCAGTTAATGGACAATCTTATCACGTCTTATGATCCAAAAATCTTAGTTACAAGTGGTTAAATAGTAGAAGTAATGATAGCAGTTAAAACGGAAGTTCCACGACAACTCAGCCATGATGAAGAACGTGGGTAGTTACAGGATGAGCGGTTTCAGGCAGTTCCCCAACAATAACTGTCAAAGGAGTATAAAAGAGAAAAGAATGCATGGAAGAAAAAGACCCCGAATCAAATACTCTCGAATAGAGAATATATAATTTTCATTTCCTTTACTTTTATCGCATTTAACTTTCAACTGTTCTGTGTGCTTGCCCCCCTTAGAGGCATTTCGCTTCTCGTCGATTGTAAATTTTCATCAATAAAGCACCCTTTTTTGGGACTTTATCTCAAGAGGTCTGTTCTTTACACAATCGTCTGAATCATCTCTTAATTGTTAGCGGGGCCCGACTTTCTGTGCGAAACAATTTGACACGCCCAGTGGAACAGTCTGGTGTTTGAAGATACAACTCTGATAAAGAGCCAACAACCCGGACTAGTCCAGTCTGTGATTGAACGATATGAGGAGCAGCAGAACAATCCAGGAACGGATGGACAAAGTCAAAGTCGTTACGAGCCAATGACAGAATTGAGTCATCGGACCATGCGCGCATTGCTAAGTGAACTCACACAAGATGTCGTTGAGTAGGTAAACTTACGAAATGTTCATAACATGAAAAAGTTTATTCAAAATGGGAATACACATTATGATAACATGGCCAAACAACTAAACAATCTGAACGAAACCATGAATAAGTTAGTGGGCCAAATTTGTCAATCAGTTATGCTAAGTATAGGAATCACCTTCAAGCTAGAACGATTACAGGTCATAATTCCCCAATCTTAAGTCCAAATCAAGGAATAGAACCATCATTTGGATCATCTACTTCAAACCAGGGGGGTGGTGGAATGGCTAACTTGAATATTGGTAAAGGAGCATCAAACTTGGAGGGTAGCCCAAATGCAAGAGACAATGTCCAAACCAATGAACAGAATGCTCTGCGTGTTAATGATAATGGGAATACTTAGTTTAATGGTAATAATGGTCTAAATAACGGTGTCCCTGTCACAAACCAAGTACCAAACATTAAGCCTCAAGTGATCAAGCCAGTGAATCAGCCCGTAGGAGTCCCATATGACCCCAACGTTATGTTGAGGAATCAAATTATGGAAATAATACAAGATTAAATGGCTTTTGGAATGTGTCCGTTTATTAGGTCGACTTATACAAAGCCATATCCTGATTGGGTAGATCGGGCGTATCCGTGGCTTGGAGGGTTATAAGGTACCAAAGTTTTCATTATTTACCGGTCTAAGAGAAGTTCTACCTAGGAATATATAGGGCGATTTACACTACAATGTCACGAAGTAACTGATTACCATAAGATGAGACTATTCCCCAGTTCGTTAACAGGGACAGCCTTTTCATAGTTCATTAATTTGCCAGCAAATTATGTCCAAGTGTGGCAACAATTGGAACAATTGTTCTACGCTCAATTTTACAAAACTGAATCTGAAGTTACCTTGGCCGATTTGACGAATTTACTTCAAATGCCAAATGAATGGGCAGAAAGCTTCCTCCAGAAGTTTAAGATAGCTAGGAGTAAGCGCTTCGTGCCTTTGCCTGAAAAAGAATTCGTTAGAATCGCTCAAAGCTGTCTGAGCTTTGATTTAAAAAAGAAATTCCAAGAGATGAGGAACAAATGAAAAAACTCTAGCAAAGGGACTTATTATAGAGACCCAAATTTTGACGTTAATGATGAATATTATTATCNGTGCCTTTGCCTGAAAAAGAATTCGTTAGAATTGCTCAAAACTCTTTAAGCTTTGATTTAAAAAAGAAATTCCAAGAGATGAGGAACAAATGAAAAAACTCTAGCAAAGGGACTTATTATAGAGACCCAAATTTTGACGTTAATGATGAATATTATTATCAGACGGAGATATGTCTGACTAAATTGATTAAGGGAGATGTATATGTTTGTCCTATAATAGCCAAATTTAGAACGTCGGACAAGAATGAGCCTCTAAAAGATGAAAACAAAAAGGCTAGGATATTCTCATTTGACGTGACCAAAGCTGACCTTATATTCGACAAACTGTATAAGGATAAGCAAATAAATTGAGCGATAGGCATAAGTTACCAGACCCTGAACAAATTAAGGGTAAAAAATATTGTAAATGACACAATGCATGGTCATATATGACTAACAATTGTCTGGTTTTTCGACATGTATTACAGGATGCTATTGAGTCAGGACGAATCACGTTCGAAGCAAAGAAGAAAATGGCAGTGGATGAAAATCCCTTCCCACAGCCGCTTAGGGTGAATATGGTGATATCTGGTTTCAAAGGTAAGTTGCCAAAATCCAAGTTAGTCATAGATGATGAAGAAGAGGATTATGGTTCAAGTTCTAGCGTTTTTGAACGAATCAAAAGGAAAGAATCTAGAAAGGATGAGGGTGTGTTGTACGTTAGATGCAATAGAGAAATGAAGGAGAATGTGGGCAAACTAGTAATGCAGCAATATTACCATCGCCCTAACATTGCTCCAAGTTTCCAACCTGATGAAGAACAGAGCATACCATTCTATGAGAAACGGCCTTTTGAAGGGCAGTTCAGGCAGATGAACAGTGGGAAAACCTTCAGGCCGCATCATCGCCAACCAAATGTATGACATTCCTTCCAGTACAATGCAGGAAGAGTTGTACCTTTTAACGAAATTACCAGAACCCAACAAAGGCATTTACAACGGAACTATGGACGAATGATTAGGCAACAGCAGAGATCATCACGTTCTAAGACACCTAAACTGATTAAGAGGCTAACCAAAATGTCCTCAAGGGTGATAAAGAGGCTAGCTTGGGTGAATCAGTAGAGGAGTTGCCAGAAAGTTCATCTGGAAGATCAAAGTTCGAACGTAGGAAGAAGCCTGAAGATGAAAAGGATCCAGAGCAATCCCTCGCCATCCAATTTGGCACCTTACCTCCTGTTGTGGCTAACAATTATTTACTAGCCAACGACTTCAACAGCAAACAGAATGAAGAGGAGGAAAATGAAGTAAGTGAGGAAAAAGCATGTGTGCTGGAGTGTGAAGAAGGCCAAATATCTCAGGTCATACATGACGAAGAAGAAGATGACGACATGGCTGACATGGAAGAGGAAATTGACTTAGAAGCAGGGAGGAAAAAAAGAGGAGTGTCGCGCAATACATTGTTGAAGCAGCTGCATCAGGAAGGTGTCCACGAGGTGGATTTGCTGGGCGAACCATCTGGGCGTCCCTTTGACTTCTATAGACTATATGGAACGCCAAAAAGAAAGGTGAGGGTGCTCATGCCGAGAAATATGGGTCATCTCCAAGAATATTATCTCCTCCTACAGGTTGGGTAACTGAAAAAGAAGTATCAGAAGAAAGTAAAGATGGAGTCCAAGAAGCAGAAACCCATAATGAAATATTGCACGTGGACTTGTTACACGGGAACAAATCAACAAAGGATAAACAGGAAGTGGAAATAGGAGCAGTCGAGAAAATTATTTTCAAGAGACCAACTATGAAGTTAACCAAATATTTCAGGCCATTGTACGTGAAGGCCTTGGTTAATGGCATACCTGTGGCGAAAGTACTCATTAACAATAGAGCGGCCATCAATATCATTCCTTCTAGAATGACGAGGAAATTGGAAAAGGTAGAAAGCAACATGATCCCAACAGAAGTTATTCTTACAAGCTTCAATGGAAGAGCAACTTCAGCTAAAGGGGTTATGCCACTGGATATAACTGTGGGAACGACTACTAGAATTACGGTCTTCTTTGTAATTGATGGTCCAACCAGTTACAATGTGCTGTTAGGAAGAGATTGGATTCATAGAAGTCGTTGCATACCTTCATCGCTCCATCA
>CAIGRR010204200.1:0-16428 GCA_903798365.1 Fraxinus sp. 1973-6204 | reverse complement strand
AGAAGTCATTCTTACCAGCTTTAACGGAGGAGCAACCTCAGCTAAGGGGGTTATGCCACTAGATATAACTGTGGGAACAACTATTAGGACCACAGGCTTCTTTGTAATTGATGGTCCACTAGTTACAATGTGCTGCTAGGAAGAGATTGGATTCACGAAAGTTCTCTGCATACCCTCATCGCTCCATCAATATTTTGTGTTTTGGAATGACAAAGGCCAAGCAGAAGTTGTAAAGGCGGACCACAGACCCTTCGTTGCATAAGTAAATTCAGTGAAAAGGTTCAGTATGAAGGAAATTATAGACCTGTCAGAGACCCAGATTGTCGCACAGAGCTAATAACCATTCTCAGTAGACGCACTTGATGAAATCTTCAATCAAATGAGGCCAAACATAATGGCCCTCGAAGAGCCAGTAATTGACAAAAAGGTAATTAGTGAGTTCAAATGAGTTGTCGTGGCAAAAAGATATGGCCGATATTCAGGTCTTCAAAGCCAAGTTAGTGGCTTTCAGAAAGGAATATAAGGAAAAGACGAAGGAAGAAGCTGCATTGGAGACATTAAAGAACAAGTTAACAGTGTTAGAATTGGAACAAAATATTGGTCAAGAGGTCAACAAAGTGGATTGCTTGAAAGAAAAAGCATCTCCAAAGAACTCAGATGGAGAAGTAATGGGAATCGCAAAACCTGTGCATCTCAAGCACAAGATCCTTTGATAAAGGTAAATATTGGCGACGAGGGGGAAGATCGACCAACATTTGTCAGCCGATGCTCAATCAAGAGGTAAGTACCAAGTTAATTGCTTTATTAAAGGAGTATAAAGATTGCTTTGCTTGCAAATATGAACACATGCCTTTAGATAGGAGTATAGAGCGATTGTTAAAAGTAGGCTTTATTAGAACAGCCAGGTATGTTGAGTGGTTGTCTAATATCGTACATGTGTTAAATTGGAGAAGCACCAAATTGGAGAAGCACCAAGCTGGGGAAAATATGCTCTTAACCACAATTGAGCAAGTCAAAGAGGCCCACTACCAGTAGAAGATGCATCATTTCGTAGCTGGGATTGAAGAGAAGCCATGCCTCTAAAAAAGGCAACCATGAACAATGAGCAAAGGTTCAGGAGCCTACCACGTGCTAACTCATGTGCTATGGGAAAATAAGACATGGAATGTTTTATGTTGGGCACACAATGGATATATTTACAAAGCCAGACCTGAAGGAAGGCCACACGCTCGGCATGATTTGGTTCAGTGGTAGTGTTCTTGCATGTTCGAATATGAATCTATGAGTTTGTTGTCAAATTTTAGGGCAGCACCAGTACCAAAAGGTTAGAGGAGATGGTATCGCCCAAGGGTGAAAGGTTAACTAAAGCACCAACATCCCTTAAAGTAATGGACATTGGACCAAGAGGGAAGATAAAAGTATTATACTCGAAGACCAGAAACTCAAAGCAATGGGAAAAAACATGGGGTCATAAGTTGGGGGATGAAGAGCGATTTCTAATAAATCAGAAATCCTAATACGATCAAAATTTGCCTTGGTAGGGCCATGTTTTACCATGCGTGCATGCCAAAAATGAAAAGTAGCATCAGATTTGGGCCAAGTGCGAATACCTTTTTCCAGGATTGGCTTTAATGAAAAAGGATTCAAAAAAGAGGAATCTTGAGTACAGGGAAACAACTGGCCCACCGCGACTTGCCCACGGAATCAGCAGCATTAAATGATGGGCTTAGGTAAACTCATTGAGGTCAGAGTTGGCTGATGAAATGGGAACTGAAGATATGTATAGTTTGGTGAGAAGTTCTTGATAGTCATCGAAACTAAGGAAGTTCTCTAAAGTCGCCATTTATCACAAGTTTCAATTTTCTTAAGAGTATTGGAGTGCAAGTGCCGGAATGGAAAAGCAAGAAGATGAACAGTAGCTTTATAGAAGCATGATGACGCGAAACGTGGGTATAATGGCTCGAAGAAGTTGCGTGTTCTTTAATTTATAGTTTCACTATTCGGGATGTAGAAGGTCACCACCAAGCAAAGGTAATGATTTGGATACTCCTCCCCTTTTTAGGACTTTGAATGTTGCGTAAGGTACAAAGAATGAATATGGCATAAGATTAATAATCGATATTAATTTTGCCATATTGGGGAGTAATTGTTGACACATAAAAATGCAGTCCAATTAAATTGCCCAAGAAATGGAGCCCAATTAAGAAGTTTGAAGGATAGGCTTAAAGAAGACTATATGGAAGGTTCAATATGAAGTAATGTAGCGAATGCCCATCATCGCCCAAGCATACTAAATGCCCAAGCTCTGGGCGATTATGACACTTTATTCAGGGCGACGGTGTCATCATCGCCCAAGGCTACGAGACGCCCAAGACTAGGACGAATTGTTATTATGAGCAACAGTTGTGGAGACAGTTAGTGGACAATCTCATCACGTTAGCTGTACCAAACAGGCCCTAACTATTTGGGATGTAGAAGATCACCGCCAAGCAAAGGTAATGATTTGGATACTCCTCCCTCTTTTTAGGACTTTGAATATTGCGTAAGGTACAAAGAATGAATATTGCATAAGATTAATAATCGATATTAATTTTGCCTTATTTGGGGGTAATTGTTGACACATAAAAATGTAGCCCAATTAAATGGCCCAAGAAATAGAGCCAAATTAAGAAGTTTGAATGATAGACCTAAAGAAAGCCATATAGAAGGCCCAAGATGGAGTAATGTAGTAAAGGCCCATCATCGCCCAAGCATACTAAACGTCTGGGCGATTATGACACTTTATTATTGTTCAGGGCGATGGTGTCATCATCGCCCAAGGTTACGAGACGCCCAAGACTAGGGCGAATTGTTATTATAAGCAATATTTATGGAGGCAGTTAGTGGGCAATCTCATCACGTCCCATGATCCAAAAATCTCAGTTATAAGTGGTTAAATAGTGAAAGTAATGACATCAGTTAAAATGGAAGTTCCAGGACAAGTCGGTTATGATAAAGAACATGGGTAGTTACAGGACAAGCGGTTTCAGGCAGTTTCCCAACAATAACTGTCAGAGGAGTATAAAAGAGAAGAGAATGCATGGAAGAAGGAGCCCGAATCAAACAATTTCGAACATAGAATATGTAATTTTCATTTCCTTTACTTTTATCGAACTTAACTTTCAATTGTTCTGTGTGCTTGCGCCCCTTGGAGGTATTTCGCTTCTCGCCGACTGTAAATCTTTATCAATAAAGCACTCATTTTTGGGACTTTGTCTCAAGAGATCTATTCCTTACACAATCATCTGAACCATCTTATAATTGTTAGTGAGGCCCGACTTTTCACCCGAAACAAGTGAAGAAGCCTTCTATTTTTTTGTTCTTCTTCAAGAGGCTAAACAAGAAAACCAGCCGGGAAAAGGCGGGGACGTTGGCAACAGTAGTGGTGCAAGCAGATGGAAGTTCAATAGCTCCACCGGGTTGCGGTGGAAGAGGTGATCCAGCTTGCATCTTTGGTTCGTGGATGATATTCTTTTTAAGATTGTATCCATTTTTAAGCTATAATTTTGGTTGCGACTCTCTGTTTCTTCTTTCTCTACCGCGGTTGCCACTTCTGACATTTTCTTGATATTCCAAGTATAAGCACCATTTTTGCTTATTATCAGGTCTTGAATTAATATGTTCATTTGATTTTTTTGTACATTTTTTGATTAATTGGTTGATGAATTATGTTTGGGCTGTTGTGGTTGAATTGATGAATGAATTATGATGAGTTGCTGCGATAGAATTGAAGTTTTAGTTGCTGCGTAGAAATTGTCTGCACATAGAAGAAAACATGGATGTTCTGTGCAATTTTTTTTGAAATTTAGGGATGTTTTCCTCCAATAGAATTTAAAGGTAGGGATGTTTTACGCCATTATAATTTAAAAGTAGGGATGATTTGCTCCAATATACTTTAAAGGTAGGGGTGTTCGTATAAAAAAATATTATTACGTAGGGATTATCATCACATGTTAATATGATTCTAAAAAAGGGAAAATGACCAATTCATCTTCACCAACTGAGCCAAAATGGGTCATTCACCATTGACGCGTAATATGTACAGTAACCACCATTTACACCCATTCTTCTCAATTTATCCCTTTGTCACACCCTTAATAAACATAAGTATAAACTGGAAATGATAGCAGCCATAGTTGGTGAATCTGTGTAGCCAATCTATCCCTTTTGTATGTATTTTGTAAATCTTTTCAGCAACCCAAAATGATAGCAGCCATAATTGTACAATATAATATTCTTCTTTACGGCATTTTTTCTTTATTTAATGTAATAATTTCATGTTACTGTTAACACTTATGGATTAGGTTCAAGGCGGGAAGAAAGGGTTGAATGGGGTATGGGATGGGACGATATTACCTTTGTTGATTTATAAGAAAATATTGTTTTTTTAATTAATTGACGGAGAAATTGACGGGAGGTGGACGAAAGGACGTTCGTCGCAAAGAAAGGTTGAAATGAGGGTAAAAATGCCAAAAAATGGAAGGTAAAGACATTTTTCACACTGAGGTCGATAGGTAGGAACGTTTTGTGCCAATTATCCGGTTTACAAATATAAAAGAGGAGGTTATTTATTACATCCAGAATGACAGGGCATCTTGGCCCGCTAGGTGACGTGGTAAAATCGTGGTTTCATATAAAATAATGTTATCTAGCATCAGTGATGCAAAACAACAGTTTAAGTGATCACACTCGATAGATTCAATTAAATGAATTGTGTGATATGATTAAATTCACTTAGATAATAAATTTATCGTTCAGTTACTATCTGACGGGTGCTTGCCACCAAGTAAAGTTGCCAAATATTAGACCCATGAAAGTCATTAGAGACCAACTTTAACATAAAGGGTTGTTAAAATTAATAGTAGCTTGTTATTATGTACACTTGTGTTAACATAGGGTTGTTCTACGGGTGAAGAGTGACGCGATGTCTTACTTTGAATTTCGAAATGATATGAAAAACAAGTTAACTAATAATATGTATCTTCGCTCCCTTTCATAAATTTTGTTAAACGTACGTAAAGTTAACAAAAACAAGTTCTAATTATCTTGAATTTCATCACCATCGATAGATCACATCGGTTGATCTTAAATCTAGAGTCTCGAAAATATCTTTTCATATCATCAGCAACGCAAATTTATATCTAGACGATCCCAATTAGTTAATATCGAACAATTTTGCATTGCATCGATCACTTACTAACTTTAATTTAGAAAGTAATAAACTCGAAAAAGTAATTGTAGAGGACCAAGCCGGCAAGATGATTGCACTCATTTGGGTGGAAAATCATGATTGAATAGTGTGAATAGCATGCAAATAATGATGAGCCATGCGAGTTGAGACTTGAGAGTGTTATATATAACGTGCTAATCCCTTTAATTGCGTGTCATTAATCTACTTTCTCAGGTTAACATCGTATTTCACGAATATTTAGGGTGTGTTTGGTGTTTCTTCTGTCGTACAATAAGTTGGTATATGTGATGATGAAAATCACGCACTCCGACTCCTCCGACTTTATACTGTATTGTTTCGTGAGTTCTCGTATCACGATAAAGTGAAGATATATAAAATAGCTTTTTTGTTTTTTTATTTTTTTGTGAAAATAGGTTATTTTATCTTGATAGTAAAGGGGAAGTTAATTTTTTTAGCAGTGCTACGTGTACAAGAAAATTTTCACAAAAACTTTACAGGGTTTCACATGGCAAAGATTGATTGGCAGATGGCAAAGAAAAAAACTGTCTACAAATCAGGTGCCATTGTAGAAATTCTGTGAAAAAATTCATGTATTTGAATATGGATAATTCTTGGTGTACAAAATCATGTACAAAATGGTATCCAAAATGGTCAAGTACAAAATGGTGTCCAAAATGGCCAAGTGGCGGCCGCCTATTGGAGGGGCGGCTTTATAGTAAGTCAAACACGCTAGATTTTCTTTTCCGTCTTGGTAACATCCTTTATTTTGTATAGAAAAATTTTCTTTGATAATTGGGCATTTTATGTGTTCTTTTCTAAAATATAAATCTATTTTATTATTATGATAAATCAGTTTTAACAAATGATTAATTAAACATTTGTTGACTTTTGATTACAAATAATGTCACGGGAGGCAAATGCGATTTTTCATGGGTTCTTCTTCGTTGACTTGATATCCATAACCATTTTGGTTTAGCTAAAAAATTGATAAAAATCTAAGTTAAAATCAACAATTAATATTAATCAAATATTTTATGGAATTTATAATTTTTATCAACTTTTCAACCAAATATTTCATCAATTATTTATTTATTTTTTTTTATCAAAATCTACTAAAAACTTGACTTTTAACAAAACCCAATAAGAGCTCAACATTTTTCAGAAAGACTCCGGTAAACGCAAGAAAAATTCACAAAATCGTTGGCCTTTCCAATGCTAGGGCGCATGACTTGTACCTTGGCTTATCGACTATGGACCTATGGTGGAGAGTAATGAGCGCCAAACTCCACAAGGATAAAGGAAAAACTAGAAAAGAATCTGAGGGTAGCGTTGGGATCGTTTTCAGTTAGTGGGCAAGAAATTTAGATCGAATCATTCTCCCGCGCTGTCCCAACTAATCTCATGAGATACTTGAAACTCGATCTAACATTTGTTCATTGATGTTCAGGTTTTATTGGAGGACGAAGAATTGAGAGAAAGATTTCTTGGCTAAATTGGGATTATATTTGACCCCTGGGGTGTTTTGGTGGTTTGAGTTTTCGAGATTTTGGTATATCTAACCTGACGTTAGTAGGCGCAAGCTTGGAGGTTGTCAAAAACTATCAGTCTCTAGCTGCTAAAATAACGAAGAGGAAGTATAATTTGGGAAACTAATTTTATCGATGCATAGGGGTGGATACCTAAATTAACAAAAAAATACTAGGTTATGATGACTCGGAATGGCTGTTTTATGCCTATTTATAGTTCGATTTAGTTCAGTCAATTAAAAGTTTCAATCGTTATGATGGCTCGAGAATGGCTTTTTCTTACCTTTCTTGCTCTCAACCTTTGGTTTTTAGCATTACTCAATCTACTTTCACCGTCGAGCTATTTTAACATGAAGTGTGATTATACTTCTATATCTTAACAAGTTTACCAAAAAAATTAAGGATTTTCTTCAAGTTCAGTTGGGAATCCTAGCTAGGTCAGTAACCCCCATGTGGTTCTTCACTATTCACTCATCTAACATGTAATTAGGTACAAAGATTCTTCAATTTTCTAGTTCAAAAGGTCAAAACAATATTACTCTAAAGTGAATAGGGATCAGATATCTCTATGCTCCTGTTTGGTACACATTAATTTTCATTTTCATTTTTCTACTCATTTTTAACCACACATTCTTCAATAAAATAATATTTTCCATCACATCAATAATTTTTCCTTCTTTTTCAACCACACATACTCCACCAATCTACTATTTCAGAGTACATTCTTTCAAAATAATGTGGCTCAAACACACCCCAAATGAAGGGAGGTTGGATCGTTAACCCAGCCTTCCTTATTCAGGGTGTTAAATGAATAGAGTCGAGCGATCACAAGTCATTAATCCACCCACTCTGACCCTAGGGGTGTTATCACCCCTTTATATGAGCCAGCTCGCTTTCGCATGTGAGGCGAGCCAATCATGATCCAGCTCGCATCTCATGCTCACCATGGGTGCGAACAGATGAGCAAGTTGCTCTACTTAACACGTCTACCTTACCCTGTCATATTCTATCTTAATCTACCGTATCTTACCCTAACGACTCACATAGGGTCCTAATTTTTTAGATCATTTGCCAACTATTAATCTTGACAAATTGTACAAGTTGTTCAGACTGTACCGTTAAAACTTACCAAAAACAACCCATACGTTGATATTATTGGTAGAGACCCATCTCATGATTATATAAGCTAATTAGTCAAACCTCAATCTTACGTGACTTAATTCATTGATTATTGAATATGTTAATGATCGTATACTTACTCATACTGTCATTGGTTAATTAATTCTCTTAAAAGAAAATTTATTATCTGGATATTCTAATTTTCATTAGCTAATGTCCAAAGAATGATGAATTCTCTTGCTGCACGAAAACTTCACTTAGGATCCGTTTGATTGTAGAGATGAAATTTGGATGGAAAGAAAATGAATTACACGGAATTGAATTGCCTATAATTTATTTTATTGCAAATTATAATTAATTGTATTTGATTGATATAATTTTTCACCTGAAAAATATTGAAAGTTTGGTGTCAGTTTGATTTCGTTTTTCATGGAAATTGTCAATTAAAGTTATAATTTTTTTTTAACCATTGGGTCTAGAATTTGTTCCAATTACCAAAAAAAAAAAATTATCATACCGAACACCGTTCGTTTGACTTTATTTTGCATGAAAATTGTCAATAAAAGTGATAATTTTTTTAATCATTGTGTCTAAAAAAATTTCCAATTGCCAAAAAAAAAATGTAACCTGGAAAACCAATTTCCCCCAAAGAATGTAGCGTGTGTGAAACAAAAGCAAGAAAAGGAATTCTATGGGGAAAAAAAAAAAAAGACATCAAACAAGTTAAAAGTGAGAAATGGAATTTGGATTCCATTTTCCATGAAAAAAATTGATCAATCAAACAAGCCCTTATTGTTGCCTAAATTTATTGTAGCGTATTTCAAACATTGGACTTGAAATAGAGATGGCAACGGGGCGGGGCACCCCGTCCCGCCCCACCCCACCTTAGATGGGACGGGGAGTGGGTTTGCCCCGTTTAATTATTTCAAAAAATTTCAGTTAACTAATTTTTTTTTTATTTGTAGTTAATTATTTTTCATGGGGCGGGTTCGGGACGCTTCGGGACGAGGCACCTCCTCCACGCCTTGCCCCAACAATCCGTCGAGGAGGGACAGCGCCGGGGCAGGGCGTGACGAATTTTTTTGCCATCACTAACTTGAAAGATGAAGATGAGACAATGCTCGTCGAGCATAACATACATAATATAACAGTTTCAAAATTAAACGTTTCTTTTGCAAAGTTTATTTGAAAATTATTTTACTTCAAACTCATTTTCAATAATATTTGTTTTCAATAAAATAATTTTATACGTGAAACCATAATTTTTTTTTTCTACTTTTTAACTACACATTCTTCAAAAAAAAAAATTATTTCTTATCGTAGATAATCTCTCCCAAACAAACACTATAAATAAGTCCTAAGATTATAAGCTAAATATTTGAGGTTCAATTTGTACAGTTGCTCCAACATTGTTTTATTATTGTATTAGTAGGAAGTAATAAACAACTAACTATGCAAATGCGGTCATTANAGATAATCTCTCCCAAACAAACACTATAAATAAGTCCTAAGATTATAAGCTAAATATTTGAGGTTCAATTTGTACAGTTGCTCCAACATTGTTTTATTATTGTATTAGTAGGAAGTAATAAACAACTAACTATGCAAATGCGGTCATTAGATATTATAACTTTGTTTCGCGTTGCCATACCATATTGTATATTATTATTATTACTATTATTATTATTATTATTACTACTGCGTCAATAATTTGCAACAATATGGATGAATGGATGAAATTAGCATTCCATAAAAAGAAAAATAGTATTAAACACAATTAAACAGTATGACTTTTAAGTTTCAGGGAGTCACGTCAAGAACGCTGTTTTAAAGTCATGTTACATTCCCTTCGTGTACCCTCCCCTTCGTGCGGGTACTTTCGACACTACATGACTCTAAGATAAAATTCATATGACTCACAGTCAATTCTCCTTTTATGGGCATGACCACATGGAGATAAGTGAACGAATTTTTATCGAGTTGCCAAAATTATAAGAATGTAGTATAAATATAAAGAGAGTGTTTTTGTTGTATCTCAAGATATATTTTTCATATTACATCAAACAATGAAATTCCATTTCCCTTTTATAATGTAGAAGTTCAACCCCACAATTAATCCATTCAAAGATAAGTTATATTTTAACTTTAAGGTTTTTAATTTTGTATTAAATCTTGAAAATTTAAAAAAAGTGAAACTGAAAATAAAAAGTTATAATTTTGAAAGGTTGAAACTTATTTTAATTTCCAACACTAATTACAATAAATTGACCAAAAAAGCTATTGAATGACCTTTTTGCCATTATTATTTTGTGTTGAAATATTGTCACGAAAAACAAGCGCAACGATAGATAAAAAACAGACAGAGTGACTTGGCAGTACCGTTTGTTTGTTTATTTTTTATTTTTCAAACTATCCAGCTTGCCTTGAAGTGACGTTACGGATATAAATGCATATTTAGTATACAAAACCGATCAATTCATACGTTCTTAGTGAAAATGTCCAGATTAGAACGACCATATAATTTATATAGTTTGGACATACTCTTTAAATAAATTTAGTAATTAATAAACAAGTTTTAATCTTTTTTAATTAAATACTTATCACTTGAAAATGACAGAATGTATTTCCTTTTTTTTTTTTTTTTAGTTGAAAGATAATTTAGTTACTTCCTGCATAAATTAAGCATACGAGAAACTAGTTGAGGAGATATCGTGAGAAAATGCAAGGGTGACAACATAAAAAATGGTCCCATATAGCAAATCACGTGCATAGGCTGCATCAAAGTGCGTATAGATCAGAATACAAAATCTACTAATGGCAAACATACAAAAATTAGGATGTCTCAAAAATAAAAGGGAAAAATAGTATTTGAGTGTTCTCTTCACGTTCTTACGAACTGATCGGTTTAAGGATGTCGAACAAGAACAATCTCATCAAAGAAGAAGAAGAAGAAAAAGAGATCAAAGAGGATAATTTTTCAGAATCCCAGTTGGAAAATATTGAAGAAGATGAAGGGATTGAAAGAAAAAAACCAGAAGATGAAAAGGTACCCAAAACTCTATGTCTAGGAGAATCCGAGGTAGCTGAAGACGATGATGGGTTCAAAACTCCGACATCTTTAGACAACAAAATCCCAGTGATGACACAGTGCCCACCAGCTCCCAAGAAAATCCGGTCAGAACCATCAAAGAAGAGAAAAGCATCCTCACCGCCGAGAAGCTTCAAGTTTGATGTATCGGCGGCCAAGGTCGAGTCAATATTTTCTCAGATATCTGAAGACTTGAAATTCAAGAAACCTAGAAGAGATCATGGCGAAGATTGAAGAATAATTTTTATCTACCTCTATGCGGTAAGGAATTTTTAGAAAAAGAAGAATACAGTGTTAATTTCTCTTGTAATCTGCTAATGAATTTCTTGAATCTACAGTACAATATACTTACAAATATACAAAATTTTATCTTGGCTGGGCTCTGAGAAACGCAAATTTGGATGAACTGCATGTGTTCGTGTCTGCATTTTCAGGTAGGAGAAAGAAATTTTAGTTTTTAAATTCGTTACCCCACCTTTTTTTCTGTCATTTTTTTTTTCGAAGAAATGCAGTTCAACAAAAATAAGATGAAGTTTCCCTCCTTGTGAAGGGACGATTTGTAATTTCCTTTTTGTCGTTTAATGCTAGTATTCGTGGAACCTTTAAAATGTGTGGATCGAATGTTTATAAACACGAGCCAAATATTCCTTATGAAAGTGTTGTTGAGAATAATCGAGGCTCGCGACGAGAGGTAATATTTTAGTAATTTTTTGTGTTTTGTCATAATTATAATTCACTAATTCTATTTCTTTGTCTTTTTTTATTATTATTTTCTAGAAGAAAATCTACATATAATAAATTTGAAAATCAGTCGATATTCCTAAGAAAACACCACAGAATTCTATTCAAATTAAAGGGAAAAAAAGGCAGAATCAAAATTAAAAAAGTGCATTATGTTCAGTTTATACAGGAAGATTGTGTTAGCAGAATTTGGGGAAAAAAAGCAATTTGGTGGCTGAATTTATAAGTGGGTTCCAATATGATCACTCTACTTTAATTTGTTTCAAATTAATCATCCAGCTTTTAATTTTGTTTTATGCAACTATATTATTCATATTTTTATAATTAATGTTAAATTTGATGTGTGAAATGACTATATATTTTGCCATGTTAGAGAGAATACTCATTTGAAAACTTCTTCCTTTTGATGCTAATCGAGTAGACAATTATTGAGTTGCAAGGAAACTAATACAATGACCGATGAAATAGAGATTTTATTAGTTTGTTGAATAATGCGGAATGAATTTAAGTTCTGTTGTCAATGTAACGTTGGGACTAATGTGGAATTTAAGTTGGGTGACCAACGTGAAAAGGAATTAAAGGGCGTATTTGAGCCGGATTAAAATCTGATTCTAATATAAGTTAAAGTCAAAGTCAAATAATCAATATCAACCACATCTTTCATGGGTCCCACATCTTTTCAACCACACATTTCAAAAATTTCTATCACAATCCACTAAAAATCTATTTTAATCAACACCAAACACCCTCTAAATAAATAAATTAAAACATCAAAGATAATTGGTCCAAACGTGCATAGAAGAAAATTAGTTCTAGAGGTGGTGCACCTAAGGTCTTCAAGCCACGCCGATCTTCCCTTGTTCAAACTTTCCCAAGCACAACTTGTGCCGACCAGCATTATCACAGTCCTTACTTCAACTTATAAATATGTCGGTTGAAATTATTTAAATTTAAATCATGTTTTTTGGTAAAAAAATAAAAATAAAATTAACTTGCTAAATTTAAAATTAAGAGGATAGGATTTTATGAAGTTGTTTGAGCTCAATAATTTTTATCTGAGTAATGTTATTTATCATTATAATAATGAAACATCGGTGGTGCGACAAATTAGATGGAATAATGGATATAACATTTCAATTTTCATAAGAGAAGGTGGGATCGATCTGTCATATTTCATTATTCCATATAAATTGTCACATTATAATGATAAATAACATTATTCTTTTCCTCTAAGTTGATGTTCGTTTGGATCATGTGTACTAGACGACTTGAGCCCTTCCCACCTTTTTGTATAGCTTTTGTCGCGGTCTTACTGGACTAGCTAGTTGGTTGGTGAGATCATGGAATATTCAATTTTTTTTCGTTGCATCCTTTATACTCTCAGAGTTGGGTCGATTCAGGAAAAGCATATCAAGCAAATGCACCACATCGAGTATTATAAGTCACGGGCATAAATTGCTGATTTCGATTACTACAATTTCGATCGGTTCTTGGCCTCAAGTAACACAAATATTATCGCCTGTGATCTTTACAGTAATGTCTCGATCACTTATCTAGGTCACTTATCCCACTCTTTATAATCCATAGTTCAAGTTTATCACGAGTCTAAGAGCTTGTCTGGTAAAAATTATAAGTAGCTTTTAAGCAGAAAAGTGACCGTTTTTTTCAAAGAGACGGTCCCACATGTGAGACCACACAGTCAACAATGGCTGCCCAACGATTCAAAAAGTCATTGTTTATTGTTTGACAATTTTTACCAGACAAGGCTTAATAATGAAAATTGGTTAGTTCGAAAAACCTTACCAATATCGCAAGTCAAAAAAATTGAACTCATTGCAATATCATCTAATTCTTAATGCCGAATACGATTTTTGATGGAACGAAATGTCAGAAAATAGTATCTACCGAAAAAAAAATAAAAAATTGACTACCCTATACAATGTCAAGAGTGTTAGCTAAATGAGTACATCATTCTTTACAACTGTCTTATTAATAAACCGCAACGTTACTCACCCAAGCTTGGTTAATATTATTGCACGTGATGGCAACTCACCTTACTCTTAGCCACGTCTAAAAAATCAAAATTAGTGGGTAAGATGTGGAAGAAATTTATAATATTATTATAAGCATTAACCCTGCAACGTGAAGGGATGAAATAATTCAAAAAATTTCAAAAAATAATTTGTAACGGTTTATGTTAATGTCCCTTCTTTTCCTCTCTTCCACTTGTCTCTTTCCAGCCCATTTCTCAGATTCACCAAAAAAACATTCTAATCCTATGATGAAGACAAATTCAGATGACACACTTTCTTGATTTGATTCGTTAAATTTTTTGTTACAATGGACAGGAGAACATTAACCATGAATTGGGATGGTCTCGGAGAAGACGATGATGATGACAGGTTCTTTGAAACCTACCAAAGAATATCATCGGCTGTTCCCGTCGATTTAGCCTCCTCCGGTTCCGACGATGATGATGGGTTTGATGACAACCGGATGTCGTTTGTATCCGCCGTCTCCACCCTCTCCGTCAAACCAATCGGCAGCCTTGATGCGGAGGCGAAACCCTCCATTATGGCCGGCTATGATATGTGGATGGAGGAACCCGGCGACATTAAGGAGCGGAGGAAGCGTCTTTTGAAAGGCATGGGGTTGGCAAGCAATAAGGACCTTGTGAAACTCGCCAGTGCCAAGTTTGTCCGGGCCATTTCAAGCAGCGGTGGCCGAGTTTCTACGTCGAAGGCTGATTCTTCACCATCGGAGGAATTAAAACTAGACGAACCTTCACCCAAAACGCCGATTTTGCTCGTAAGGTCGAGATCAGATAGTGATATAGAAGCTTTTTCTGCAAGAACTAAACAACGTAAAGAAGAATTAATCGGTCCAGTATCGAAACAGCGTTTAACTAGAACATCATCTGGGCAATTGGCACCAACTACAGGTTTATGTCAATGCGCAAATTCTATCAGAATATCACCAAAAAGAGCTAGAAACAGATCTGCAATGCCAAGTAGCGATGCATTACAATCAGTACTTTCCAATGCTGGGTTGGGTTCCTTCTTCTTGATTAAGAATTTAGACACTGGAAAAGAATTCATTGTGAAAGAGGCCGATGAAGAAGGAATGTGGAATAAACTCAGAGAGGTTCAAACGGGGAAACAACTTACAATGGAGGAATTCGAAAAGTCTGTCGGGTATTCACCGGTAGTGAAGGAGTTAATGCAACGCGCAAACGTCTCGAGACATTTGGATTACGGCCCGAAAATCCATGCTAATTCGTATTTTTCAAGAAGTTTCAGAAATAGCAAGAGAAGGAGTGTTGCGTTTTTAAAAGGCGTAGCACATTCCATGAGTGGATTAATTGTTGACAAAGAAAGAGAGCAGCTTTCACCAGTGGCACAGAGAGTTAACAAGAATTCATCTCAATGGGTAAAAGCGCGCCAACATGGGAAATCCTATAAGGAATTCACAGCATTGCATTTGTCACAAGAAATACAAGCTCATGAAGGATCAATATGGACTATTAAATTTAGTTTGGATTCGCATTTTCTTGCAAGCGCTGGTGAAGATAGGATAATTCGTGTGTGGGAAGTGCAGGAATGTGAGGTTAGATCACCTGATGATTTGAATTCAGTTGGTGGCACGCCTTATCATCCTATGGGCGGTTCATTTTCAGATCGACCTCCGCTTGCAGAGATTACGCCGTTGCCTTCAGAGAAGAGAAAAAAGGGGAGAATCCACAAAAAAAAGGGCAACTCAATTCCTGATTATGTAACCATGCCAGAAACTGTATTTACACTTTCAGAAAAACCAATATGCATTCTGAATGGTCATCAAGACGATATCTTGGATCTTGCGTGGTCAAGATCTCAGGTCAGATTCTGGCCATTTATCTGAGGCCAAAAAAGGTTAATTTGACTCTTATTAAACTGTATTTGGTTAATGTTGAATCAGAAAATTTTATGCAGTTATTACTTTCGTCTTCAATGGACAAGACCGTGAGGCTGTGGGATTTGGAGACTAGAAGCTGTTTGAAGATGTTTGCACACAATGACTACGGTGAGTTCATAATTTATCGAGGCCTAGGCATTGAAACGAGAGTTGCATTATTTACTGGAATTTTACTTCTGATGATTATATTGTAATGCAGTAACTTGCATACAGTTCAATCCAATAGACGAAGATTACTTCATCAGTGGTTCGCTTGATGGAAAAGTTCGAGTATGGAGCATACCAGATAGGCAGGTTGTCGACTGGACAGATCTTCATGAAATGGTTACTGCAGCTTGCTACACTCCTGATGGCAAGGTGTGACTCTCTTGGAAGACTTTGAAATCCGTGCTTAAAGGATATTCAGCTAAGCTTAAAAGTTACTTTCTTTTACACTGATATCTCTTTTTTCATTTTTGAAGGGTGCTATGATTGGTTCACATAAAGGGAGCTGTAGATTGTATAGTATTAATGGTATAAATAACTATTGAATTCCATTGTCTATGTTCATATTGTCAATATCTGTATTAAGTATCAAAATGTTTTGCAATTTTTAGATTGCAAATTGGAGAAAAAGGATCAATATGTTGTTCAGTCCAAGAAAAAGCCACAATCCAAAAAAATCACGGGTTTTCAGGTAATTTTGCTTCCAGCCGCGTCTTTCATAAACTTGCCAAGAAGTAACTACATTTGTGTATTCATAGTTTTCCCCTTGGAACCCATCTGAAGTCCTC
>CAIGRR010204168.1:0-10015 GCA_903798365.1 Fraxinus sp. 1973-6204 | reverse complement strand
TTGAAACTTTTTGAATGTATTTAATGTATTTAAAATGTTAATTTAAAGAGTCTCTTGGAGCATGATTTTAGATGTTGACTCTTTAAAATAGAGAGCATCTCATGTTTAAAGAGTCTTTTGAAGATGCTCTGATAACAAAATTATTTCACTTTATGCGTGTCTACATTACATTAATTTGGAGGTGAATTGTTTAAATTTCATAGTTTGCATATATTTTTCTTTTTCTATGCAGTCAATTGTATTTGCAGTCATTTCCCTTTACTACCGACTAATTGTTCATATGACTTGATGCAGCTGGTTTTCTCGCTTTTGCTTCCATGCTTGATATTCTCTCAACTTGGACAAGCAATTACTTTTGAGAACATGATTCAATGGTAAGGATTAGATATTAACCTGCTTGCTCATTTTAAATTATGATAACCAGTTCTAATAGCCCAACTGACATTTTTGTCACTTTGTAGGTGGTTTATTCCTTTCAATGTTGTTCTTGCAACCATATCAGGATCCATTATAGGTCTTATTGTTGCATCGATTGTCCGTCCTCCATACCCATTCTTCAAGTTTACAATTGTACATATTGGCATTGGTAAGTATTAAATTTGAACATAAACTTGCAGTTATTTTGTGCTGTGTCACCTTTACTGTGCTATTTTTGTTTTAGTCAATAGTCAAAGATGGGAGTTATTGCTAAGACTGAACAATTAAGACTGTGAGTTTGAGTACCATTCCATGGAAGTCAATAATAACTAATTTACAAATATGTTCAGCAAACATAGCGTATCTAATACATTATGAAATGAGATTTAAAGGTATAAACTAATTGGGAAAAACAAGAAAAAGCAACAAAAGAGATTATGGAAGCTCTACATTTATGTGTGTGTGCAACCACGAGATCACTCAGTGTTGCATCTGTATCAAGGACTGGACTTTCCCTAATACTTCATTCTTATTCTTTCTGGGTTCAACTGAGCAATAATTTTAATGTAATGGGGTAATAAATAAGGACTAGAGGATGACCTCTAATTATATGTAGAGCCATATATAAAATGTTTTGTTGGGCCCATTTATTGCACTTGTTGATCCTCCCACCCCGGAAATCCCTTCCTCTATGCTACAGTTGCAATTTACACCTTTCGTATGGGAGATGGATGAGCCAGATCATCCAGATGAAGTGTTGAACAGATGTCTTCTATTATGTTATATGCATTAAGATTTCATTGAAAATAGAGATGGTTAAAAGTGCTTGTTATTTTCAGGTTCTTGCACTCTACTTGAATATTCAATATGTTATATACCAATCTGATCTCTGTATTCAGTACAATAAATTTTGAAACCGAATGGTTTGAACACACAGATAGGTCATGTCATAATAACTCTCGTGTTCCTGAATATTCTGGAACTTACTTGTTTACAGGAAATATTGGGAATGTGCCACTTGTCTTGATTGCTGCATTATGCCGGGATAAATCTAACCCTTTTGGGGACTCTGATAAATGTTCTAAAGATGGAAATGCCTACATCGCATTCGGCCAATGGGTAAGTTTTTAACTTCAAAATGCTCTCTGGCACTGCAACTCACCTTTAAATCCCTTTATACCTTTTCATTACCTCTGCTCTTAGATCTCCTGGTCATTGCAAATAAATGAATATTTCGAAATCTTTAAATTCAAAAATTGGCAAAGCCCATAATACAAGAACTCTCATGGACAAATAAAAAAAAAAAAAATAGAAGCGAAAATGGCAAGACAAATTTTATATCGATGGAGGAAATAACGATGTGGATTTCAGTACTTCAACAAGCCTATATGCATAATTTACCATAATGTATTTTCTGTTTACTCAATAATGTATTTTGTTGATAGGTTGGTGCAATNAAGACAAATTTTATATCGATGGAGGAAATAACGATGTGGATTTCAGTACTTCAACAAGCCTATATGCATAATTTACCATAATGTATTTTCTGTTTACTCAATAATGTATTTTGTTGATAGGTTGGTGCAATTGTCCTCTACACCTATGTATTTAATATGCTTGCGCCTCCTCCTGAAGGCACGTTTGATGTTGAAGAACAAAATCTTCCCATTAAGAATCCTCCTAAAAGTAGCTGCAGTAACCCTGCAGAGGATAGTTCCCCTGAGCAAGTTCCCCTGCTCACAGAAGAGACTACATCAACTAATTCAAGTGTTTCAAAGAAGGAGAAGGTGAGTATGAACCTATTTCCCATTCAATATGCACTGTGTTGATTTACTGTGTTCAGGTTTGTTGATATTGAAAATGTCAATGACAATATTACCTTTCATAAAGCGGAAACACTTGAAATTTTTGATTTTTGAGACGTAAGGATTCAAGGATAGAAGTATGTAGTTATATTTAAACTCAATTTGACATACAAATGAGTGTCATGTAAGTGATATAGGTGGACACCGTGGTTTATAACACATATCAAGCAGTTGTGGTTGAATTTTCTGTATTGAATCTACTAATTTTGCCCTATCTGTGCTTTATTGTGCAGATTAAAGATTTTCTGAAATTTATTTATGAAAAATTGAAGCTCAAGCAAATCATTCAACCTCCTATTATTGCTTCTGTAAGTTCTGTTTCTTTGCTCTCTTTTCGCGATGGTTAATCTCTTGTTTCCTTCACTGACTGCAAATGGCATATCCAATTTCTTAAACTCTTTGTTGATAGACCATAGGCATTTAAATTACAAACTCATTTCCCTCGTCAGTGACTAATTACTCAGTGTATGAAATTCGAAATCTACATTTCAATACTCAATAAATGATTTGGAATGCTCATCATTAGAGGTAACATGATGCTTCAGCAGCATCAGTACGATAAAATTGTCAGAATGCCTATCAGTTAAAAGTTTGTTACTATACATTGTAACAAACCTGTACCTAACTATATCTCAAAAGTTGTTTCAGGATGGTGCCTTGGGTTAATATTTATTTATTTTTATTTTTTTTGGGGTGTGATTTTTTTTTTTTTTTGGGGGTGGGCGGTGGGGTGGTATAGATGGTTTTGGGACCGACTTTTGTGTTTTCATAAAAGATAACCACTTAAAATACGAAGTTAGTAAGCTGGTTACATCATGGGTGGAATAATCAACTTAATTCTGGCAATCAACCAACAGTGGAATGTTTCCTAAATTCTTTTTCCACAAGAACCCCCATTTGAGGTACCATCAACTGCAACTCTCCAAATGGCATCACGAATGCCCTAACTTCACCACCACTTCTTGATTCGTTCCTTCTGAAAAACGTTATTAATTTGAAGGGCTTGCCATCTAAATACTTTGCCTAATCTTCAAGTCTCTACGATAATGTTATATTTTAGGAATTTCCTCCTTATTAAAGCTAATAAGCTGCCTGCAATTTTTGCTGCAGATCCTCGCTATCTTTCTAGGATGTGTTCCATTTTTGAAGAAATTAATCTTCACATCAGATGCTCCGCTCTACTTTTTCACTGATAGCTGCTTGATTCTTGGGTATGTTTGGTTCCTTCCCAGAATGAGTTGTATTTAATTACTCTTTTTCTTTGTGTTTTTATGGTTCTCCAATTGTGTATTTCAATGCACTTCTAAGCTTCATTTGGATTAGGCATGCAGTAATAGACATGATTGGAATGATATTTTAAATTAGATTTTAGCCTTTTCTTCTATAATAATATTCCGTGATGTCCAATCTGCACTACCATATATGAACTAGCATATGGCGTCGCCTGCTCCCATTTCTTGTTGACGTGCTGTTGCCATATGAATTATGAGAGCTGTTTACCATGTTGGATTGATGCATTCACTTAACCATTTATGTTACATATCTACAAGTTGTATTATCATCTAATAATGTCGGTTATAATGTCGGTTATCAGGGAAGCAATGATCCCATGCATATTGTTGGCATTAGGAGGCAACCTTGTAGAGGGTAAGTTGGCTAAAGCTTGCTGAGTATTTCCAATTATAAGCTTCTGTAGATCACAGAAATGTGGAGTTTGCTTTACCCTTATACCATTGACTGTTGAGATTATAATTCTTGCAGGACCGGGAAGTTCAAAACTCGGTGCACGGACAACAGCTGCCATTGTGTTCGGGCGACTAGTTTTGGTTCCTCCAGTTGGTCTTGGCATTGTCACAATGGCTGATAAGCTTGGCTTCCTGCCCCCGGGTGATAAAATGTTCAGATTTGTCCTCCTCCTCCAACACACAATGCCCACATCTGTGCTTTCTGGTAAGCATGTGTATATAGATTATAGAGAGAGCCCATCTAAACATTACTTATCAAAAGCATTACTTATCAAAAGAAGCTAAAATTTTGTTTATTGTATATCATTGAGTCTTGTCCCAAGAAACACATTGTCTTGTCCCTAACATGACTAAATGTACTATTATAACTTCTCCAATTTTTACTAACTTTAAAAATAGCAGCTCCTTTTAAACTGTCTACTTTTTCCAGTTTAATTTAGGGTTCTAGTTGGTTTTAATGTTCTGGCTATTAGGTGATTACACTTGCAAAAAGAAAAGGGAAAAAGAAAAGAAAAGAAATTAACGATGTCCAAATTTGCAGGAGCCGTTGCCAGTCTTAGAGGATGTGGGAGGGATGCAGCTGCTGTATTATTCTGGGTTCATATCTTCGCTGTTTTTTCCATGGCTGGATGGATTATTCTCTATCTCAACATACTATTTTGAAGTAGTACAATTTTGGCACCATGCCATGGCATATTCTGCACTGTCGGCTGCAATATTTGGATACATCGACAGCACAATCTCAACTTTTTTCCTCCCAAGATGATGTGATAACAAGTTGTTCAAGACAAACTGGGTTTTCTCAGTTTCACATACGAAGTTCATCAGTGAATTGGGAGGCATAGATCACTAGTTCAAATTTATGAGTACCTACAGATTTCTTTAATAAAAGCTTATGTAATATACTAATATCTCTGCTTTAGTAATATGTGCATCCTTCATTTGTTGTCTTGAACACGTTGTACTGTTACTTTTTATGAGCCTATCCGACAGACCAAAAAGAAAGGAAGCAATGCAAAAGAATATGTAAATAATAATAAAGGAAAACAAAACTGCGTACCAAATAAAAAAAGTAAAAAAAAGGAACATCTGTTCGGAAAGAGAGACTGGTAAAAATGATCATGTGCAAGTTGTATTAAAATTCGAGTAGCTAACTTTGGTGCATATACAATACAGAAACTCCAAGAAGTTGATTTGGTAATGCCTCCCAGAACTTGGACTAACGTTCCTGCATCCTAAGATGGAGACCGTGGGGAGATGAGGCACCAGTAACATTCTTTATGTATTTAATAAATGAAGATTTCTGTCAAAAGAAGCCAATTATTGGCCTTAAAACCAGAAAATCTTGGAACCCATGAGTTGCGCAAACTCGTGAGTCCATGATTTCTAATAACCCCAATCTCGTGGCTAAAGAACATGTTAGAAGAAAGACCACCACCTTCTACTTCGGCTACTCTCCCTGGCAGAGAGAATGCGGCTACTTGGCCACCTTCCATCTATTAATGGCCTTCCTAACCACAACATAAGAGTAACACCTATAATACTGACAATAGGAGCAGCAGCAGCGAGAAAGAACCGTCTGTTTCTTGGACTTTCCCTAATAGAGTTATCAGTGACATAATTTCTATCTACTCGTTCCTCATCTGCTCTATCACCATAAAATTGATAAACTTCATCAACGAGATCATCATCCGCAGTGTCTGAGGAACTATCCTCTTCCACAGTATGCTGCTCAGTATGGAGCAACCCCAATCCACTCTCTCCATTTCTTTTCCTATCCTCATAATCCTTGTCATCAGTAGGAAGCTCATATCGGCAAATGGGGCACGAGTTACGTGCACTCAACCATGGCAATATACAGGAAGGGTGATAGAGGTGAAAACAGGGAAGTTGGTTTACAACAGTGCCAACAGCTAGAGAATCCTTGCAGATTGCACATGCCAAATCATCCAGCTTGTCATGGTTTTCAGTAATGATGACACGTGGCAAATTATTTACAATAGATATAGCTGCTGGAGGTGCTCCTCTTCTTGAACTATCAGTTACTGAGAGATGCTCAAGCAGGTTCTCAAAGCCTCTGGAATCAAGGTAATCCCCAGCATTTCCAACATAATTTTGTGTCTCTAACTCTTGAAAATTAGTTAAGATGTCAGCAGTATGTGCTTGTGTCCTCTCTGGAATCCTCATTAGAAATGTACCGTCAAATTCAGGAGAAAAATGTTGTCCATGCCAATTTACGCGTGCATTGCTCCCGTTTGACCCATAATGCTGAGTTCTAGCTCTTAAGGACTCAACATTGCTTCCCTCAACATCAGCTTCCTCCCAGTCACTATCTTCATCTTCTTCCTGATCTTCTGAGTTCCACTGGTATAGACCAGCATGCATTGGGTCTATATCAGTATCACTCTCCAAGTCACTTTCACCATTTGGTTGGGCAAAATTTTCATTTCCCAGGAGACTGTTACCATCAATGGAGGCATCAGAATCTCCTCCATAAGTGGTATAAGAAATGTTGTCACCGTCGCCATGGAAATGCCTGTATCTCCTGAAGCTGACGTTTGATTCACTCTCCCCGTAGAAAGAATCAAAGCCATCACTTTCTGTATCAGAAAACAACCTCCTCCATCTACTGGACCCACTTGGAGTAGTACGAGTACTCGTAAGCTGCATTATCCTTGCAGCACCATCTACGGATTGATTATCATGCTCTAAAACCGTGGACTGGGTTTGCCTTTCCAGGGAGAGCATTTGCGAAAATTGTTGAGAGAACAGACTCTCGATTGACTCAGAGCTGTTGTACCTTCTCCTCCTTGGTCCAAGTGTTCTCCTTTGGTACGAGTCTGGTGTGGTCGTCTCAAGATCCTCGAGAAACAAAAATTTGCAATCCCCACATATGTTAATAGCTTCGAGATCACCAGCTTCATTATCAGAGGAAAGGACTCTTTGGCATAAAGCACATTTTGCGGGGGCGACAGGAAGGATAGAGTTTTCAACGTATAAACTCTCATTTATGTGACCGAGTCTGGACTGAGCAGATTCTTCCAACACATTTTCTAAATTTACATCCATGTGGAACTGCAATGAAATCCACATAACATTAGTAAAAATTGAGTCCAGAGAGTGATAGCATATATTGTCATGCAAAAAAAGTGACTGTGATTGCTGATTAATATAAAAGTAGTGCTATTTAGCACCACTGGTACCGGTCTAAGTGGCAGCACTAGTGGCATTAAATTATAGGTACAATTACATAATTTCACATTTAATTAAACCTATCACATAATACCACATAGACTGGTGTCTAGCACCACGGGTGCTAGATAACATTATTTTTAGCATTATTCTTAATATAAACCACAGCATAATTGATGGAATGAGAATGTTGGTGGTGCCCGAAGAAAAAAGTATCTTGATAGATTGTGAACAAGTAGTATTAGACTAATAAAAACCCAGTGTCACTCTGTACATAACTGCATATAGTTTGATTATAATTCTGTCCAGTGAATAAAATAGACGAAGTTACCAACCCATCCCCCATCATCACCGAAACTAAAGTTAATCAAGCACTAACAACAAGGAAGCCCAAATTCACGAACATGCATACTTTTCCCAGAGATTAAGAGACTGATAAACCCTAATAATTCCACCCTCAAGAAATCATATTTTAAGTAAAAGTTCTCAGGTGTATCTGAGCATCCGCATAAATTCAAATGCTAGATTTGTATATT
Source organism: Fraxinus sp. 1973-6204 (assembly GCA_903798365.1). Lineage (NCBI taxonomy): Eukaryota > Viridiplantae > Streptophyta > Magnoliopsida > Lamiales > Oleaceae > Fraxinus > Fraxinus sp. 1973-6204. The sequence continues at coordinate 2,260 of CAIGRR010204168.1, read as the reverse complement.
GGAATTTCATGTAGCAAAAAGAAAAATGACAATAGAAAGAAATACTAAGACACACATTTCAAAAAGAAAAAGAAAAAAGAGGATTCTAATATAAGCTTTGAGTAGATTTTCAAATATTGAATTCAGTACTAAGATAATTGAGATCCAAGTATCTGTTTCGTTTCTTGGAAGCAAATATGATAATTTCACCAAATCAGCTCGACCCAAATTATTTCAAAAATATGCAGACACAACTACACCCCGCCCGCCAAGAATCTGAAACATCCATCAAACAAGAACAAGATCCAGTTGATATAAATTTAAAAAATTCAAACATAATCAATATTAATAATTTGAGACATTAAAGGGTAAATTTACTTTACTATATGGATCAGCCGGAGACCAAGTCAATGACGCTGGCAGATGATCAAAACTCCAAATCCGAAGTGCCGAGACAATAATAAGTCCCCTGATCATGAAACAAAGAGTGAAAAACAAAGATATAAGCAAAAACTTCACAGATAACATACATAAACCCTAAGCTTTGCATTTTGTTAGAACTAGAAAAAAAAATTAAAAAATGAGGCAGATTGTACCAATCCAGGAAGAAAAAAATTGAAACGCATGAACTGAAGAATACAACACCATACCTAAATGCGAAGATTCAGAAGAAAAAAGGGCAAAAATACAAAAGGAAAGATAGAAAAGCAAAAGTCAAGAGTGTGTAATGGTGGTGTTGGTGAGGGGGCCGCGTTTCCACGTTAATTATTATTTTCAATACGAGATTTAAGCACAAGAATTATCAAACATTGGATGGGCTGCTAAAATCATCAAAAGTAGGTAGTCAGTGTGTTTGTTGACATGTTAACTGAACAAAAATGAGAAATAAATTGACAAAATGAAAAAAAACAAGGGCAATAACTGAGCCCTATTTTCTCGAGAATGCGTTTTGAAATAATGGATTGGTAGAAATTTTTTTTTGAATTCGCGTGTAATATTATTTTATTGAAAAATGTGTAGTTAAAAATGATAAATAAATTAACAAAACGAAAAAAAAGGCGATACATTACTCAAAGCTTGTTGAGCCCAATTTCTTTTGAAAATGCATTTTGGAATAATAAATTGATGGAGAATGTGTGATTAAAAAATAAGAGAAAAATTGGATCTATGTGTAATATTATATTATTGAAGAATGTATAGTTGAAAAGAAGAAAAATAAAAATATATATTAAAAATAATATGGATCAAACAATGGCTTAATTAATTAAAATGTTTGTCTAAAGATTTATCAATTGATAAAAAAATATTCATCTTTCCTAATCCACTCAACCGCAACACCTAATAGTGCCTATCTATTAATGAGTTGAGATCGCATTGTACATTTTTTAAAGGTTTGAAAAAGCTAATTCAAATCTTCTTCTTCTTCTTCTTTTTTTTTTTAATTAATTTAAAGGTTAAGGGCAATTTTACCTTTTCTAAAATTGGTCAAATTATGTTTAAACGCTTGATTTTTGGTCAACTAACAGATTTTTGGAAGGAAACGGTCCAGAGGTATCCTACGGCTTACTTTTGAAAGATTTGAGATATGTCTGTTATGATTTAAAGATATGAGACCTATTTGTAATGTTATGAAAAGTTTGGAACCTTAGCTGCAAATTTTCCCAAAATTTAAATACAGCAAATCTCTCCTTTCTATTTTTCCAGAACTAAAATTTAAACACATACCCTGTCTGAGGAAAATTAAGAAACTTGAAATTTCTTATTGTATAAGTCCTGAAAATTTCATTACATTACTCAAAGCTTGTTGAGCCCATTTTCTTTTGAAAATGTATTTTGGAATAATAGACTGATAGAGAATGTGTGATTAAAAAATAAGAGAAAAATTGGATCTACGTGTAATATTATATTATTGAAGAATGTGTAGTTGAAAAGAAGAAAAATAAAAATATATTTTGAAAATAATAGGAATCAAACAATGGCTTAATTAATTAAAATGTTCGTCTAAAGATTTTCATCTAAAAATTTATCAATTGATAAAAAATATTCATCTTTCCTAATCCACTCAACCGCAACACCTAATAGTGCCTATCTATTAATGATTTGAGATCGCGCTGTACGTTTTTTAGAGGTTTGAAAAAGCTAATTCAAATCTTCTTTTTTTTTTTTAATTAATTTAAAGGTTAAGGGCTATTTTACATTTTCTAAAATTGGTCAAATTATGTTTAAACGCTTGATTTTTGGTCAACTAACAGATTTTTGGAAGGAAACGGTCCAGAGGTAT
>CAIGRR010204109.1:0-12454 GCA_903798365.1 Fraxinus sp. 1973-6204 | reverse complement strand
TTTTTTCGAACTTTATTTTTTCTACAACGTTTGATTCGATATTTCACGATATGAATATCAATTGGATCGATTTAAATTAAAAACTTACAATGTGATAATAATAAATATATTGTCGATTAAGTTTAAATATAAAAATTATCTTAAATTATTAAACGTATAATCATAATCGTTAATTTTCCTTTTCTACACACCTTCAACCCTCATACTCACAAAATTTCTCTCAATTTCATTTTTCTTCAATTTTTATCTTAAATTAAGCCTTTTTTTTGTACGTTTCATTCAATATTTTAAGTTACAAATATACGTTTTAAGCGATTTAAAATTTGTTGAAAATGTTGAAGTGCGGCTATGATAAATATATGGTCGATAAATTTTAAATATCAAAAATAATTTTACATTAAGTGTGAAATGTAAAGTCGCGATTGTTTATATTTCTTTTTAATCTCAACATCATTTCAATGTCAACTTTATTTTTCTTACAACGTTTGATTCGATATTTCACAATATGAATATCCATTTGGATCGATTTAAATTTTTTTAAAAAACTTAAAATGTGATAATAATAAATATATTATCAATTAAGTTTAAATATAAAATTATCTTAAATTATTAAACGTAAAATCATAATCGTTTATTTCATTTTCTACTCACCCTCAAAAAACTTAAAATGTGATATGCAAGGTCTCTAAATGTTTGTACTTCAAGAAAATTGAGGAAGAAAGAAGAAACAACAATATCTTGATAATTTGTTAGTGTATGAGTGTTTTTAAATTTGAATTGGTTTATATTAGTTGTTTATGATGAATAATTTCTCATTTTTATTTGTTTATTTTTCATTGTAATTTTAAGGTTTTCTATTGAAAAAGTTTAGCTAAATAAGATTTAATTAGTGATGTTTCCAAAAATAAAAAAAAAATCAGTCAACGCTATTATGTAGCCAATTATATTATGGTACATGCCTCTAACTAGTGGTTAAAAAAAGTTTGAATTTGTGTATAATATTATTTTATTGAAAAATGTGTAATTGAAAATAAAAGAGAAAAGTTTTTATTTTTTATTTTTTTTTTGCAAAAAATGGGGTTAGTACTTGTTTTTACTTGTAAGCAAAGAATATGTTACTCATTTTATATATTTCAAAGAATCAAGTTCAAAAAATCTCTCTCCAGATTTTACCCATCATTCTCGGGGAAAATTTCTCTCCAAAAACCCTAATTTTGTTCTCATAAATCAGGATTATGGATATTGACTTTGCAGAGTATCAATTGAGTTCCCAACTCCGAGGCCACGAAGACGATGTACGATCTTCCACCCAATTTTACTTAATATAAATATATTTTTTCGTATTTTGTTATCTGTATTATTGTTTTACAACGCGAATGCAGTTTAGATTTTGGCAATCCAAATTATTTTATCTATATTTGACTTAATTGTTTAATTTATTGGTCAACACAACCGGACCATAAATGAAATGTAAAGAACTGTAATCTTTAGCCGATAACTTAATACTACTAAGTTTAATGAAGGATGTGCTGAATTTTGTGATTATTAGGCTCGTGGAATATGCATATGTGACAACGCCGGTATAGCTACTTCATCAAGAGACAGGACCATTAGATTCTGGACTTTAGATGAATCCAACAAGCGTGATTACAACTTGTCAAAAATATTGCTGGGGCACACTAGTTTTGTTGGGCCGTTGGCTTGGGTCCCACCCAATGAGGAGTTTCCTGAAGGTGGGATCGTTTCTGGAGGGATGGATACTCTTGTTCTTGTATGGAATTTGGTTACTGGAGAAAAGGTTCAGACGCTGAAAGGTCATAAATTGCAAGTAACAGGCATTGCATTGGATGGGTCAGATATCGTATCGACATCTGTTGATTGGTATATTGCCTTTTGTTTCTTCTAATCGTGATATTTGTTTCTACTATGTTTTATATTGTCCCAGCACTGTGATTGGTGATAATACCTAGTTGCCCTCTTTACTGTCCATGGTAGTTGAACAATGGGATTGAAAAGATATAGTACATGATTATTTCATAGTGAGATGTTAAATCTTGCTTTTTGCATATCAAACGATATGAATGCTGGATTTATTGCAATTAACTGGTAAAATGGCATTAGTTATGTCTTTGCACTCGTGATTGTGAAAGGTGGAAATTTAGTAAATAGTGGAGTTATATTGAGTTAAAAGTGCATACAAACCCTGAAGGGTGGCTCAATTGGTCAGTTCTTGGGTTTTCTCCCCAATAGTCGTCAGTTCGAGTCCCCTCATGACCACTGGAGTGAGTACTCGGCCGTAAAATTCAAAGCCTCGTGGTAGTTGAGATGTGTGCAAGCTGACCCGGACATCCACGATTTTCAAAAAAAAAAAGTGCATACAGCTTGCACATTATTTCCAATAATGTTATTCACTGTTGTTTGTCCATTAATTTAAAAATTTGTTGGTTAATTTATTTTGGAAGTTTGCTGTTTCAGTACATTTTGTAATTCTCCTTTTACATGTTGCTTCAACTTAGTACATTAAGACGCTGGAGGAAAGGCCAACAGGTCGAGGAATGGGAAGCTCATAAAGCAGCAATTCAAGCAATTATTAGGTTGCCTTCTGGAGAGCTTGTTACAGGTGCATTCTTTAATTTAAGCATTATTTTTCTTTGGTTCTCTTCAGTTAACTTCTCTTCTTTGCTATTTTTACCCGACTCAAGCTTTATTCTTCCTTTTGTAGCACGTTCTGAACCATAAATTCAATTTGAATATCTTATACTCATTGCCACCATGAATGAATCTGGATTTTTCTCAAAAAGCAAAGACCCCGTGGAGCTTTTGATGTGACATTTAATGGACAATTGGTTCTGATGGTTATACAGGTTCAAGTGACATGACTTTAAAGCTTTGGAAAGGAAAGTCGTGCATCCGGACTTTCCTTGGACATACAGGTGTTCCTTCTGCCTTTTCACTGCCCTGGCTCATATATATCCTTGAATATAATGCTGATATCATATTAGTCTCTTTCAATTTTCATATGGTTACATATCAATATTCATTGGTGGATTTATGTTGTGCATATTCTTCTGTATTGCTGCGTAATACCATAAATTTAGAGACAAAATGTCAAAAGCTTCCTCTCCTAGATTTGCAGCATGTCAATGTTGTCTCTGAACTTCCGAGGATGAAGCCTTTAAGAAAAAAAAGAATGAAGAATGAAGCACTAGTGAAACAGATTATATATTGCACCTCCTTTAGATTAAAAATAGGAGGCATGCTTGCGAAAGTATTTTTTGATGAATTATGTATTCCCCTATGCTTATTACACTCTGATGTTAAACAGCTTCAATAAACTCAAAATTGTGATGAGTTTTATTTCAAAATGATGACCAGAAACTTCCATAACCAGTTGGTATTGATTATGAATTTTACAAATGAGTTTTAAGGTGAAATGGGATTTGTCCAACTGTGAACGGTTCCTAAAACAGTCTTTTTTAGGAAACACAGTGCAGGGTGATGGGATTTGTTGTGGGGTTGAATGGGGATAGGCACACCACATCTGGAATTTAGAGATGGATGTATAGGGAAAATCCAAGCCTTGTCATTATAATAATTACCATCCTAACCAGTGACGGAGCCAGCACCCGGAGAGGTGGCAGGGCAGTCTGCCAGTCGCCAATGTTGCAAGATGGGAAGCTTCATTTGGAGAGGGAAGAAGATGAGTAATTTAACTGAGCCTATTTAACATTTTTCACCTTCCAATGTGTAAGCCCAAGTAGGCGTTCTAGAGGGGCCGATTTAGATCTAATGATACCAAACAGTTTTCATCCTCCAATGGACTAATTTAACTTAGCCCATTTAACGATCCAAGTTGGGTTTGCTCCAAATTTCATCCTCTACGGTTTTATGAATTAATTTGGCTTCAAAAAACTAATTAAGACTCTGTTTGATGTAAAAAAAATTTAGAATACATTTTTAATAAACTAATTTTTTTAAAGGAAAGTGTGGTTTTCTGAAGTTGAAAAATGTGTTATTGAAATCATCTAGGGCGGCCATTAACTGCTAATCATTGACTCATTGTTGTTGGAAATTGGAAATTTAAACTTGGTAATAGTTTAATCATTTAATTTTACATTTCGGTGAATTTACATATAGATGGAATAATTTTTAATATTATTTATTTAAATATTAATAAACGACTTCCCTATCATAGTCCTTGACTGTCGACTTCAATGATAAACGGTCAACGACCACCCTAGCTGACCTCCAATCCTGGATCCGCCACTGATCCTACCAAACCTCATAATTATTGTTATCACCCATCCTAAATTTCTAACAGGAAATTCATCGCCGATTCTGAGCCATGCAACTTTTCTGGACAATTATGTCTTCTACTGGCAATTTCCTATTTTCAGCCATTTGTAGCAACTATATTTTCCTACTGCTGACAAGAATTACCTTGGACATCTTTCTGCATTTACTCTCAACTGTCACAACACTGCAACAATGAGGTTTCCTTCCAAAACTGGTAATAAGAAGTCAAGATGACTTCCTCCTCTTCCTCGTCATTCTATTGACCGTAAATAGGTAGTCTGCAGCTCTGCCAGCCAATTTGAACTTGATAAATAACAATGTCCTGGCTCACGACAACTAAAAGGTAGGTCAAGATAATTTGGTGGATTGGTGACTGCATGTATCTTATCAATACACTCAAAAAAATCATGTTAAAGACTTTAAATCACCAGGGACATTTTCTTTTTAACCAAAAGACCTCCAGCTTGTCACAGGAGCACAATCTTGAATTTTGTTGAAGTGTATTGTTGTCATGCAACTAATTTTGAAAATTTGGTGATAGCATCCATACTTTCTAACAGTCTGACCTTGATGTTATTGAATGTTTATGGAGATCGACATATTGGATATGCATGTTCTGCCTACGTAGAGTTAAAATTAATACTTCAAGGAGTCCAATCAAGGTGGAGGGCTTACCTATATATGTGAACTTGTATCTGTTTGGATATAATTTAACTGTACTCAAAATGTTCAATTTTAAATGTGAAAAAAACAAAGATAAATTGTTTGGATGGTTCACACTTGATAAGATTTGTCTATTTCCAAAACAAACAAATTGAGATTTAGGATTATCTCATATTTATAATGTTTTCTTTTTGAAATCCAACAATGAACTGGCTGATCCTAACATCAAATGAGGAGCCATATTATTAATGCCCCTTCGATAAAATTTTACAGGAATATGACCATTTGTAGACTGAAAGAAGTGTGTATTCTTTCTTCTCATGCAGATATATGCAATATATTTGTTTGTTTGTGTAATTTTTATAGCATTTTGCAGATACTGTTCGAGGATTGGCTGTGATGCCTGGTTTAGGAATCCTTTCTGCATCACATGATGGGTAAGATTTTAACATTTGTAATGTAGACATGTTGAACCACAATTATGATAATGCACATGGATCTAGAACATGAGCCTCTTGTCTCTGTGAAGTTTGAGATTAGTCGCTATGCCGCTACTATTATCTAGTGCAGTAAAAACAATCCTTTGTATCGTACTGAATTTTTTGCAGTTGGATGGGTACCATTTTACTTGTCAGATAACGCATTTTAAATTAGTAATGATTTTGTGAAATTCTTATGCTTTTTTTTTATTATTATTTTTTTTTGGGTGATCCTCATCTGGTCTGCATAATGGGGGATATCCCCTTCACCTAGTTCCTCACAATACTTGGACCTACAATGACGTGGATGGGTTAAAACCTGAACTATTTGGTGAACACTGGGTTTCAATTTTAATGCTATGCTCAATTAAGCATTTGTGTATGCATTATATATTATATTGACAACTAATTTACAAAATAAAAATAAGCAACTAGTCCACCTCATATAATACATATACCTTTTTTGAATTTCAACCTCATATATATTATGGTCATGAAATCAAATAGTTATGTTCTCTTGTAGAGTGGAATATTTAGGGTCATGAAATCATTTAAGGTTCCAAAATTTAGCTTCAGTTATGAGGATATTGCTGTATGCAATATATTTCCACATGAATTTCAAATTCTTCCACTTAAAACATATCTGTTATTTTGAATAGCAAGTTACAAATATAATACCTATATATGATTCTTCAGCATTTTCTAATTCTTTTTTGTTCAAATGACAGTTCTATTAGGCTATGGACACTTAGTGGAGAACATCTAATGGAGATGGTTGGTCACACTTCAATTGTCTATTCTGTAGATGCTCACGCCTCTGGGCTTATAATTAGTGGTAGCGAGGATTGTTTTGCAAAGATATGGAAAGGTTGTTTTCTTTATGAACTATGTAAACTTCTGAAAATGGCTTCAGCTTTTGGCTTGGTTCAATTATGCACCTTTTGGTTGAATTATATATATTGAGATTAGATTGTGCTACTTTGTAATCTTGTTGTCTAGTTAATTAGCTGAAATTTGCTGAGGTCAAGTTTGCTTTTAGAATTTAAAATAGTTTGCACAATTATAATCTATTCTTGGTTGCTCACATCTATCATACTTAACTGAAATTTGGCAGAGATTCTCCACCTGAAACTCATTCATTTTTAAAGATTTAAAAGGGAATGAAACTTCTTTTTAATAAGAACAATGAGAATGTTTATGTGTGCAAATCTTCTCTTTTTTCTTTTGATAATTTCTGTGTTGATTCAAGAATAATGGAAAATGTTGCTGGTTGCTATTTTTAAGTCTAGAAAGCACCTAGGCTCTGGGGCTGCTGGTGTAATGTCTTTTTTATTTTGTTGGATAGCTCTCATATTCCGGTTTGAACTTCTTCCCGCATTACCTGGAATATCATTTTATGTTGCAGATGGAGTTTGTGTTCAAAGCATGGAGCACCCTGGTTGTGTATGGGATGCCAAGTTTTTGGAAAATGGCGACATTGTGACAGCTTGCTCTGATGGCATTGTACGTATTTGGACCGCATGTCATGATAAGGTTGCTGATGCAGTTGAACTTGATTCATTTGCCAGTCAACTTTCTCAGTACAAGTGCAGTCGGTATCGCATCCACCCTTGTCGTTTTTCAATTTTTTTTGGTTTCATTTGTTTTCAAAGTTACATTGTTTATTGTGACTTTTTTAAGGTCAGTGATAGTATAAGGTATACTTTTATGAGCAATAACTGTTAAGCATTTGCAGGATGGCTGAGATTTATCTTAGAAAAGCACATACATTGTGGGACATTTTCTTTCTTGATTTCTTCTTTTTTCTGCCAACACCATATTTATTGTAATAAGGCTTTGCTGTTGTTGATTTCTTCTTTATTCAAAGAAAAATTCCTCAGATCAGGAGATGGCACCTAATCTTCTTATTTATAACCTGAGTAGAAGGATAATAGGCACCAGAAAACTGCTATTTGAGTTTGATCGTCATGATTTTCCACTTTTACCTTCTTTTTTTAAATTTCTTTGGTTATATCTTGACCTAATGGCCATCCGTGTTTCATCGCATTAGGAAGAGAGTTGGAGGGCTGAAGTTGGAAGATTTGCCTGGTCTAGAGGCATTGCAAACTGCTGGTACAATCCTAGTTGTGCATAATGCAGAGTATTCTTGTTTTCATTTTCTTATTTAGTCACCTAATGTGATATGATCTAAGTTGATTGGTGGATATGGAAAAAATAAAAATAAAAAATTAATATGAGAGCAAGGATATGTTGTCAGAAGTTTTGCTTACCATAATCAAAGGTCTATAATGAGTAGAAAGCATAGGTTGTATTCTTATTGGCTGATTTCACAAATGAAATATATTCAACTTTTCAATTGCAGTCGGAGAACTCCTGTTTCATTAATTTACACATTTATTGTTGCAATAATCAGGAACTAGTGATGGGCAGACAAAGGTAGTTCGAGAAGGAGACAATGGTGTGGCCTACTCGTGGAATATGAGTGAACAGAAGTGGGATAAGGTGATGATGTTTTCATTGTTAATATCTATGGAAGTTTCATGTCTAAATTTGTTGCGTTTCATTTCCCTTGCTAATTGTTTAACGTGCACTCTTCTCAAGAAGAATACAACTGATTGTCTTGAATTTACATTTTGAGGTGGCTGGTTTAATATGCTTCTTTGAGTTTCCCTTGTGCTTACATGGCAAAATATCACTGATGTAGAAAGCTCATAAACAAAGATTCACAATCAGCCAGCAATTTGTGAGACTTGAGAAGAAATTAAGAGAACGAGATGGGAAAAGAGAAGAGGTGGAGAAAGAGAGAATTAGAGGGGAGAAAGTCTGAGTTTATGCAAAGATCCTCTTTATATAGAGTTTAAACAAACCTAATTTAAGTAGGGAACCAAGGAAATAAAACCTAATTTAATTCAAACTAGAACGCTATAATAACTGAAATAAGCTAATATAAACCAAACTATCTTTATTCCTAATCTACAATTTTTATTTTTTTTCCCCATATCCTCATTCCCCATCAATCACTCTTACGAAAATTGATTGTCTAGCTCACGGTTTCGCGATACTTGTTGCTAACTGTCTTATCTAAATCTTAAACTATTAGGAAGGGCTACGGGTATTCATTCACATATGGTCCCTTTAACACTTGTATAGAAGGAAACTTATTGAAGTATAATTAAGTTCCGTTCCCCTTCATAATTTGATTGCTTGCACAAACCTGCATTTGGCTCAACTGCAGTAGTGGTCAAATTGTTGCTCATAAGAATTTAGTTTTCTTTATCTCAGTTATCGAATTTTATCAAACTAATTTTATTTTATTATAGATTTTGGTGGTGAATGTTTGATTACTTGAGCTTCTTTCAATAATGGTATATAGCTAGGTATTTGATGACACAAAAACTAAATCTAGAAAAATTATGCAAAAGAAACTTAGGGGGAATTTGATTTTTGCAATAATTATGATTTCATGTTGAATATTTTTTTTTCTATTTTGCCTCCCCCAATAAAAAAAATAATAAATTCCTGGCTCCTTCCTTATTGGGATTTAAGTATCAGTAAACCTTCTTTGTATTTTTATGCATTGTCGTACTAACTTCTTTGACTCCATTTACTATCAGGTTTTTCTTTTCAAAACCTTTTTTGTGCTTAATCCTTTTTCTCCATTTAGATTGGAGAAGTTGTTGATGGTCCTGATGATAATATGAAGCATCCTGTGCTCGATGGAGTTCAGTACGATTATGGTTAGCCCAGTCTAGTTTAATTTACCTTTTCATGCATGTGCAATGTTCCTTTTCTTTTCAGTGACAATCCATATGTTTGTCAGTATTCGATGTTGATATCGGAGATGGTCAGCCCACACGCAAATTGCCATACAATCGTTCTGGTGCGCTCCTGTTTCAGGATCTTATGTTTTATCATAATTGTGCTTACCGATTACTTTCTAATTGCTGGTGCTGATTGTTATGTTGCTATTGTATTTATTAGAACTGTTTTAGGTAGGATCACGAAATTTTGATGTCTGTTTCCAATATTTTTATCTGTTCATACCTTTAGTAAAAGTATATTATTATTTGGGAAGCTGAACTAAGTGCATGTTTGGATCAGCTTTTAAGAACCTTATAAGCTCAGCCAAATATGTTCCAACTCTTGGCAGGAAAAGGAAATAATTATCTTTTGCAACTTGTGGGGTGATGTTTGTGAGGGATTGAAATTCAATGATTTAAGGTAGGAGAGAAATGTTTAATGTTTATTTTTGGATAGGAAATGTTTGATAGAATGGATAGGGAAATGCTTGATCTGTTTTCTTTCGTCCTCTCTTTTCCCAAACTTGTATTCACGCTCAACTCACTTTTTCATCCATTTGCTCTCTCTTATTTTGGGCTTAACCATATTATGAGGCCCCATAGTTTAAAAAGGCATGGCTGAGGCACCTCAGTCTGAGGCAGTGAAAAATAGTACTGGGGCGCAAATATTTAAGGGGGAAACGATGCTTACGCCGTTAATGACTGAGGCCAAGCCTTGCGGCACATCCCTCAAAGAGAGTGAGCTGTGCAACTCTGCTTAATTATCTTGAGAGCCAATTTTTCTTTGAAGTTCTCATCTTTCATTGGTTGACTTCATCGGATATCCAATATATATTAAAATTGCCTAGGGAATCTACTAAATTTAATATGACTTACCAGACCTCATTGATTATTAGCCATAAATTATCTTTGGAAATCCATTATATTTCAAAACCTAATTAATTTCTTTGATTATAATGAAGTGTTTGTTTAAGCCCCATTTTTTGGGAAAATAAATTTTGTTATAGTTATTTTTTGGAGAATGTGTAGTTAAAAAGTAAGGAAAAGTTTTGGGTTTACATGTAAAATAATTTTATTAGAAGAATGTGTGGTTGAAAGTGAGTTTGAGAAAAAAATGAGTTTTAAAAAATGGGGCTTAAATATGGGCTAATATGCCATAGATAAAAGTGCATTATAAGTTCAAACACATACTTTAAGTTGTTCTTTTGTTATGGAAATTTTATATATTATATGTTCTTTTTTGTACTTTTGTACTGTTTTTTTGGTTACGCCTAAAAACGCCTCGAGGCTTATGCCTTGTCTCACGAAGGAAAAAAGGCCTAAGTACCCGATTTCACTTTTAAGCATTGTGAGGCCCCCAGATATACAATTAGTAAAAATTATTCATTTGGTTATTTTATGTCCTAGTATATTAATAAACACGGCCCAGTTGATTTGCTCAAGTGCACACCCTACTGTTAAATCTTCATTTACTTTTAAGGCTTAAGAAGTACATAAATGGAAGCAATTAATTAGAGAGGCGGTGAGAAAATCACAGACAATTTGCAGTTGTTACTACTGAAGCTTGTGCCCATGATGAAAAATAAATTTGCTCGTCACAATATTTGAGGCTATAGTTTCAGTGAATTTTCTTAGAAGTATCTTTATATGAAGACAAGACATGTACTAGAGTATTCATGTTACTATCTCCTGCACCTTTACTTTAGATCTAACGTCATCTCTTTTTTTATTATTATCATTTTACTTTTCCATAGGACATCTCATTAGTACATATAGAGTGAACAAAACACTTTTGCATTGTTTTATTCTTTTATTGTTGCTGATTTTGTAAGTGCTGACCTTTTTATAGATAACCCATATGACGTGGCTGATAAGTGGCTACTCAAGGAAAACCTGCCACTTTCTTTTCGTGAACAAATTGTGGAGTTTATTCTGCAAAATACAGGACAGAAAAATTTCACTCCAGATCCATCATTTCGAGACCCTTACACAGGCTGTAAGTTTTTTTTCTTTTTTTGGACAACATATTGGAATTTGTTTTGATGCTTCATTCGCCTTAATTATTTCTCTTTTTAATTTCAATTTTTCAGCTAGTGCTTATATACCTGGAGCACCTTCCAAATCGTCAGGTAATTTCTCAACTGTCGATGTTGTTTTCCTTTTTTCCATTACTTGTGTCGTTATGTAGAGATTGTGATTTGTTGATTGAATAACTCCAGGGGTATCCAAGCCTACTTACAAGCACATTCCTAAAGTGAGGATCTCTGACTTCCATTAATCTCTATTTTCTTTTTCATTTTATATTATGACATTTAATTTAATACAGGGGTTTCACACCTCGTCTCCATTACGAATAATTATGTTTCTTTTATATATGAATATTTGGTGTGTCCAATTTAACTCTCTTGAGAATGCAAAGAACATTTTGTTCAATGAATTTCTGTTTTGCTATATGTTTACTTATCTGTGCTGGGTTTTATATAGTTCTATGGTGAAAAAGAACTAGCAACAATAATGATCTCCAATTTACTGCATTACAAAGATCAAAGTTTTATAGCAAGTTGTAATAGACCATAGAATCCTATTACTTGCCTCGCCTCCTTTCAAGTACTTTGAAATCTAATTTAACGATAATATTAATTGTGTCTCCAGAAAGGAATGCTGGTATTCGACGTGGCTCAGTTTGATGGGATCCTCAAAAAAGTCTCAGAGTTCAACAATGCACTACTTTCTGACCCGGTAAACTTTTTGCTTCAGTGTTTGGTTATTGCTCTTCCTGTACTTCCACTTTTCCCTTTTCTCTGTCATTGTATACTAATTTGATTAGCTTTGAGAAGTTTGCAATCACATTCACCATCATGTTAATTGTTGATTGTGTCGTACTATTTCTTGATAGTTTCTTTTCACTTTGTATGCCTGACTTTGATCTTCTCAACACACCCTGCAGGAGAAACAAAATTTATCACTGACCGAGGTTGATTTGTCGAAACTGGGCACCATCATTAAAATTTTAAAGGATACATCACACTATCATAGCAGTAGATTTTCAGACCTAGATGTTGCGTTAATGGTAAAGTTGTTGAAAACATGGCCACTTACGATGATATTTCCAGGTAACATTGCTCGTTTATCTGAAGTTTGTACTTGGGTACATAATTGTCTTTCCTATGTAAGTATGTGTGGAGGGAAATGCTCGGATTGGTATCATAAATAAAG
>CAIGRR010204103.1:0-14971 GCA_903798365.1 Fraxinus sp. 1973-6204 | reverse complement strand
CTACATAAAAACACAAAAGAAAAATCAAACTTCACTAAATCGCAAATTCCTAAATACATCAAACATTTCAGTCAAATATTTTTTTAGCAAATGGGCCTCTAAAAAAACTTCAAGAAATTGAATATTTGAATTTCTTGACAAGCAAAAACGAGGAAAAATTAAGAAGTCAAGATCAAAACTTACAAATGAAGATGAAAATCTGGTTTGCAGAATCCTAGTCAGCAGCTGTTGTAAGAAAACCATCCAGCTGCTAAGATTTTCACTTTTAGTCCATCTTTCTCTCACAAATCGAACTCCAACTCTGTTTTCTCTCTTCATCTGTGATGGGTCATTTGCATTTTCGTTCTCCTGTCTCTGTCAAGTATGGGTCGGCGGTGGCGACTTTGAGTGAGAGGCGAAGAAATAAGTGGGATTGAAAGATATTGCGAGAAGAGAGGCGTTTATGGAGAGAGGCAGGAATGGAGGGATTTTGTTGGGAAGGGAGGCGTGAATTATTGTAGGGTTTGGTTTATTTTTATTTTGATGATTTGACTTCGTATATAATCTAAGACTTCGGGCGGGTTAGGTTAATCCGGTCCACAATTAAAAAAATTGGCTCAATCCTATTCGTCTAACCCCTTCACTTTTTGCAATGTTTATCGAACGTTGCGAAAAGTTTGATTTTTTGCAACCCTGGGTTTGGTTTATTTTTATTTTTGCTGATTTGAGTTCGTATATAATCTAAGACTTCGGGCGGATCAGGTTAATCCGGTCCACAATTAAAAAAATTGGCCCAATCCTATTCGTCTAACCCCTTCACTTTTTGCAACGTTGAATAAACGTTGCAAAAAGTACTTTTCGCAATGTTTATCGAACGTTGCGAAAAGTTGATCTTCTGCAACGTTTATTAAACGTTGCAGAAGATCAATTTTTCACAACGTTTATTAAACGTTGCGAAAGACACTTTTTGCAACGTTTATTAAACGCTGCAAAAAGTTGATCTTCTGTAATGTTTAATAAATGTTTAATAAACGTTACAAAAAATAAACTTTTCGCAACGTTCGATAAACATTGCGAAAAGTACTTTTTACAACGTTTATTTATAAAATATTGTTAAAGCTCAATTATTTTAACCAATATCAACATTCATTTATTAAAATGTTGCGATAAACCCCTTTAGCAACACTTAACTAACGAATGTTGCCTTTTCTGTGTTGCGAATACTCATTTTTGGCGTAGTGACTCATCGATCCATTGAAACTTATTTCCTCCATTTAAGACCTTGAAGAAAGGAAGACATTTATCCATTACCTTTAAGACGAAGGGGCTCAAGGCTAATACGTGTCTAGTAAGGCTTCGTTCTTCTTTATGCTTCTAGGGCGACCTTATTTCGATCAAGGCCTTAATATTCTCTGGATTAGCCTCTATACCACTCTAATTAACCATGTCACCCAAGAACTTTCGCGAGGCAACTTCGAATGCTGACTTTAGAGTGTTCAGCCTCATTCTATACCTTTGTAGTATCCGAAAAGTCTCTCCGAGGTGCTCTGGATGATCCTTTTCTTTCAAGATTTTTATTAGCATGTCATCTACATACGTCTCCATTGTCTTTCCAATGAGGTCCGCGAACATCATATTAGCAAGTCTCTAATAGCTCTGGCATTTTTCAACCCGAAAGGTATCACCTTATAGCAATAAAGAACCCTATCCGTTATGAAGGAAGTGTGCTCTTCATCAACTGGGAACATTGGGATCTAATTATAGCCTGAGTAAGCATCCATAAAGCTAAGAAGCTCGTGTCCAACTATTGAATCCACAAGCTGATCTATTCATAGGAGAGGAAAGTTGTCCTTGAGGCAAGTTTAGTTTAAATTCAAAAAATCTAAACATACTCTCCACTTATCATTATGCTTCTTAACAAGGATGGCAAGGACGAGGTTAGATACTCAATTCAGATATGTCGATTCCCCGATGAAGCGATTGTCATTAGTTTCTTCACTTCATCCTCAAGGCCTCATACCTCTCTCGGTTTAGGTCTCTCCTTTTTTGTCGATGAGCTATAGTATTAGGATCAATTTTCAAATGATGGCAACTACTTTAGGTCAATGTCAATCATGTCCTAATGCTTCCAAGCGAAGATGTCCAAAATTGTCAAAAGAAACTTTTTAGTTTCTCCTTTGTCTCTATTATAAGATCTTTTCCAACCTACAGGAATTTGGAGGGATCTTGGAGATCCACCAAAAAACTTTTAAATTCTTCAACTGGGCTGTTTAAGGCTTGCATTGGAGATCCACCAAAAACTTTTAAATTCTTCAACTGGGCTATTTGAGGCTCGCAATAGATGATGCGAAGGTCCAGCTCATTTAACCTATCTACTTTTCAGCAACTTTCCCTTCTTCAAGGGCTCTTATTACTTCAATGACTATCTCTTCTTCAGAGGCATCCGCCATTTCGACGTCTTCTCCTTGTTTACTAGCTTGTCTTTTCTCAGGGACGTTGTGCATATAAGTGTCCACTGATCACCTTTGACAATGGCGATTCCATTCTTAGTGGGAAACTTCATACATAAGTGGTGAATGAACGTAACATCCCATAGTTCTTTCAATGATGGCCTTCCTAGCACCCCATGGTAGGCTGAGCGATTGTCTACCACCAAAAATTCCACGAAATGATAGGTGATCAATGGCATTGTTTCCATCTTTAGTGTAAGGGTAATTTCTCCCTTAGGACGATGTTATTTCCAATGAAACCATTGAAAGGGCAACTCATGGGGGTCAGTTCATACTTCAACTGCCCCCACTTAGGGTCAGATGAAATGCTTTACATTTCATGGCGAGAATTGAACCTCTTAAGCTCATGTGAGTTTTGAAGCTATTGAGGTACTTTACGGGTCACCTTTTCCATCGTACTTGGGAATTTTTGGAAGCATAAAGTGGCTTGGAACAGGAGCACCCATGATTCCCTAAGAGAATGGCAAGTTGTCATCGTCAAGGTAGCAAGACCTCTGTGGTTCATCATAATCTTCTTCTTCTATAGCTTGAGGCCCCTGAGGTGGTTGGGACGGCATAGCTCAACTTCTGGCCTCTTCCGCCATGCTCTCGTGCATATTCCTAGGTGGAGGATTTTGAGGCATGTTGTCATGAATGGGATCACTTTTCCTTTCAAACTGGGGTGGTCTCTATGGCCTATTTTTTGTTACAAAGGAATGTTGAACCAGTCTATTTCTAGGCATTCCTAGGGTTAATTGGTTGAAGACACTTGTAGATCTTTGAGGCATGTCTTCCCTTTCATAATTTGGCAGAAAGTTGAATGAGACCTAATTAGGTTGGTTAGTGGCATAGGTGGTGGAAGTGTCAACGCCAACTTCCCTCTCCCGAAAGTTTTCTTCCCAAGCATATTGTTGGTGGGCCATTTGGCTTTGAACTTCTTCTTCATGATAGTAGCTTCCCCGTAGGATTAGAGGGGGGTCAGGAAGGAAAGTATTCCTTAAACTGCATAAGGGGGCATTGGGCGTCCTCCCTAGTTTTGCATGTTTATTAGTAGCTCTTGCATGTCAATGTTCTGCTGGGTGATATTCCTCATGTTGGTGGCCACTTCCCTGGTGAATCTGACGCTATCTTGGATCCACCTCGTCGATACTGATGCAAGGGTTTCTCTTCTTTAGGGTGTTTCCCAGCTCTCTGAGGTGCCAACTCTTCATTGTTGGAGCTCATGATAACGTTTCTTTTTCTACGAAAATAACTTGGTTTTTTTGAACAAATAATATCCCTCATAATGTATTTTCCTATGGCTTTCTCCATGGGTTTTTGTGACTGAATATGTTGTCTCCCACAGATAGTACCAATCTGTTAACCCCGTTTTTTATAATGGTTACATGGACAACAGATGTCGAGCTCACTCGTGTCAACGTAATAAAATTCCAACACGTTTTAACTGGAGATCCTGACTGAGAAGGTTGTTGTTTATGGACGTGGGAGATAGTTTATGACACGAGAAAAAAATGTTCGAGTATCGACAATATGATCAAAGATGATTGCATATAAACAAACAATCATAAACAACTCAAAAAAGTAGAAGTAATCTAAGCTAAAGCAAATAAATATGGAATAAGCAAGAGAAAATATTGAGTGTGGTTTCGAGTGTAAATGGTTGTATCCGCCACAAATGTTACAAGAGTTGCTTATTTATAGAGTTCTGGTCAACGTGGTAGCTGTTGGATCAGAACTACATGGCCTCATCTTTGAGGCCGAAGTCTCACATCACTCCGTCTGTTATACATTTAATACATTGACAATGAGTTAGCCACCTACATTAGACTGACAATCCTAACATTCATTATTACAAATGTTATATCAATCACTCCTAAATGTTGTATATGGATCCTCTAAAAGACAACAAGGACTTCAGCTAAAGGGAGCTTCGTATTGGACATCTTTCAGTGTGAAGATCTGTAGAACAGAGAGCTTCAGCTTCTTCTTTGGCTTCTTATGTAGTGCTTCGGCTTCAGAGTTTCAGCTACTTATATAGTGCTTCGGATGAGAAGGGCGCTAGCTTCTTCTTTGAGGAATTAGGCAAGGAGAGCTTTGGAACATTTGCTTTTCTTTGCCTTCTTTATTTTGACCAATTAAGTATTCATTAACTTAGCCAGATTTGATTTACACTTCACGTGAACTATGACATGGTCTTTTGACTAGATCCTCGACGGTGGCGAGGCGTAACAAGAATAACCTTCAATATGGTAGAATACTAATATTAGGACATACAAGAGATGAGAAAAAATACGGTCAGACTGAATCCCGTCGAGGAAGCAACACGCAAGTGTTTACAACACATACGGAAAGGGTACTAATTATTACCATAATTATCATAATGATCTTAAATAACTTCCAATTACTCAAAAAGAAAGAACTAGAAAGTTTTTTTTTAATTTAAACAAGGATATGTTACAGACATAATCTTAGTCTGAATTGAGAGTAACATACATTGTAGCGTATCACTTCATTTGTTGTACTAGATATTCCAAGTTACTCCAAGAACTGCCTCCTTTACTGATGCTTTTTCTAGCCATTTCCTTCAGCCTAATCACATTTTCCCTTACAATCTCATCAGAAATAAGTTTTTCTACCTTCTGCTTAATTTCGGACCTCGATATTATCCCTATTTCATCCACCTTCAACAATGTGCCTACTTTCCAAGCATCGCAAATGCAGCTCTGCGTATACATCTGATCTCCAAAATACGGCCAACAGAGCAAAGGCACGCCCATGCTTAGGCTCTCCATGAACGAACTCCAACCACAATGAGTTATAAAACATGCGATGGAAGGGTGACTTAACACCAATTCTTGTGGGGCCCACTCGACCATTTTCCCTCGATTGGCCACTCTTGTTGAGAATTTGTCTGAATAAGCAGGAAATGGTCCATCGCACAAGCCCGACCAAGCCACCCATAAAAATGGTCGGCCCATCAGCTCGAGTCCTATTGCTAGTTCATTAAGTTGTACCTGGCTAAACCTTGATGTGCTGCCAAATGCAACATAAACTACTGAGTTTGGAGACTGTTTGTCAAGCCAGGTTAAGCAACTAGAGTCTTCAATACAAAAACTTCCGGCTGATTGCCCATTGGTAAGTAATGGACCAACAGACAAAATATTAGATGCCAGACTACTGGCTGAAGGGTTGAGCTCGTGGAACCAGTTGCAAATGATCCAGTCAGAACTCTTCAAGTGCGAAAACATGCCTTTAATAACATGAAACAACGATTTTTGTACGTTTTTGTCTCCTGGAAAGTACCAAGTAAATTCAGACATGGTAATGGCTGGCATGTTTGGTAACAGTTGGATCTTCTCATTCTTCAATGAAGTCCCTGCAGAGTCAAAAACAATTTCCACATCAAATTGTATATGTACCCTTTAAAGTCCAAATTAGTACACTTTTGATGCATTTGATAAGGCAGACTTGACAGTATTAACGAAAAAAACAAAATCCTGTTTAGCGCAGTGTCCTATCATATCTAATAGTGTAGTCCCGTATGTGTAGTATGTACTTGGAAAGCTTCATGTTAGTAAACTTTTTGACGTATTTGACAAGTTAGACTCGACAACTGGGGACATTATTAATATATGAAGAAAAGAAGTTAAGATCATGTTTAGGCAGTGCCCAATCCTATCTAATACTGCAGCCTTGTGTGTGTAGTTTGTGAACTCACTGTCATGGTCAATGATTTTAGATTGAATAAGATCTCAAATATATGAACCCCAGAGACATGCATCCAGGAGTAGAACCCCCAATAAATTGCACTCTTTCTTCTCATCATCTTAGGGATTTTCAACATCTAAGCCCATGGTGCATCAATCATGATACCACTTATCTTCTCATTACAATGCTGGTATTTTTTCTAGAGCAAGTCCTCCAAATGAGAAGGCGTAACTTTTTTAATACTCTCAAACAATTTCTTCTAATCCTTTTTCTCATCTTAAAGTAGTGATGGCAACGGGGCGGGTTCGGGGTGGGGCGCCCTGCCCCGAGTCTTGCCCCATTTGTATTTTTTTTTTTATAAAACCAAAAATTTCCAATTAAATACAAATTCAAAATTTTATAATCCAAAGCAAACAATATTTAAAATAACTATATCAATATCCAATCCAAGCAATGAAAACAAACAATATCCAAAATTAAACAAATAATGTTCAATTTTTATTTTTTATTTTTTTTAATTTAACTTCGCGGGGCGGTGGACATTATTAATATATGAAGAAAAAGAAGTTAAGATCATGTTTAGGCAGTGCCCAATCCTATCTAATACTGCAGCCTTGTGTGTGTAGTTTGTGAACTCACAGTCATGGTCAATGATTTTAGATTGAATAAGATTTCAAATCATGAACCCCAGAGACATGCATCCAGGAGTAGAACCCCCAATAAATTGCACTCTTTCTTCTCATCATCTTAGGGATTTTCAACATCCAAGCCCATGGTGCATCAATCATGATACCACTTATGTTCTCATTACAATGCTGGTATTTTTTCTAGAGAAAGTCCTCCAAATGGGAAGGCGTAACTTTTTTAATACTCTCAAACAATTCATCTAATCCTTTTTCTCATCTTAAAGTTCAAGCCCATCAGGAATCGACACTATCCCAATTTCAAAATCGGCTGTTGCAATCGCCATTCGATCATGCATAAAATCAGTCATAAGAAATTAGACTTTGCTACCAAATTTGATAATTGGTGTGATAGTTTGATAAAAGGCGCTACATGACCTTGCAAAGGGCAGGAAACAACCAGAATGTGCCCATAATTTTCGTTTGAGATTTTCTAGTTTGGATTCATACTGTAAAATGCTGATACCAGAACATTACTCGATCACAATCTTTGATGATAACTTATGATGGGACATATTTATTAATTTAAATTTTGTTTTGGAGAATAAACAATTTGCAGAAGTGTTTCACATGTTCATATCAGCAAAGAATATTTTTAGATACTGAAGCGTTTACTTCATGACTTAATAATGATAATAATACTTAAATTTCTGTTCAATCTAAAGAAAAATATTATTGAAGTATCAAGATTTTTGATTTCTCTTAATAATGATTTCTATATACATGTTTGGCACATATGGCCCGAGTATTGGTAAAAGAATGTATAAAATGCTTCATTTTGTTTATTAATTAAAATAACAGTTACTTGCAAGGACTATTTAACTATGACATCAAAAGACTGTTGAAGTTGGCCGTGTGTGACACTTTCGTTGTCACTTAACAATTGTTTTTGATTTCCATTTAATGTTTTTGGTTGGAGTCTAACTCATGTAATGATGTAAAGTTAGGCTAGTGTGAACCTACTACAAATTAAGGTATTGTCAAGTATTGTTTAAACCCCGTTTGGTGCATATTATTTCCTAAAAAATGCATTTTTTTGTAATGATGTAAAGTTAGGCTAGTGTACTGAACCTACTACAAGTTAAGGTATTGTCAAGTATTGTTTAGTGATAGTAGGTAGTATGATTGTTGGTAGAAAGTACTTTTGTATTGTATCAAATCTTGGCTATATATTCAGCCGAAAGAAAACCATTGAAGTGTGAAGAAAATTCTCTGTTTTTCTCTATTTTCTTCTCCTCTTGTTTGTTTAAAAATTCTTTTAAAGACGAAAAAAAATTAATTAGTCGATACAAAAGAAATTGGTCATTTGAACTCTTCTCTTCTTCCATAAGATGAATTTGTTGATTGCATTTGTTCCAAAAAAACTAAAACGGCCACATCTTATAACAGTAGCATTTCAAATTATGAGAACTACATATCGAATAATGGTTTTTCTTGTATGAGTAAAGATATCCCCAAAATCATCTCCCGTGGTAAAAAAGAATATGGCTCAAACAAGGGCTTTAGTGATAGTAGGTAGTATGATTGTCGGTAGAAAGTACTTTTGTATTGTATCAAATCTTGGCTATATATTCAGCCGTAAAAAAACCATTGAAGTGTGAAGAAAATTCTCTGTTTTTCTCTATTTTCTTCTCCTCTTGTTTGTTTAAAAATTCCTTTAAAGACGAAAAAAAATTAATTAGTCGATACAAAAGAAATTGGTCATTTGAACTCTTCTCTTCTTCCATAAGATGAATTTGTCCCGTACCGACGAAAATGGATTGATTGCATTTGTTCCAAAAAAACTAAAACGGCCACATCTTATAACAGTAGCATTTCAAATTATGAGAACTACATATCGAATAATGGTTTTTCTTGTATGAGTAAAGATATCCCCAAAATCATCTCCCGTGGAAGAACAACTTTGATTTGGGAACGTCCAAAAAGAATCATATTTGATCATAGTTTAGTACGTAGTAGACATTATAATGGATAAGATCGTAGCCTTTTTTTTCTTTAGTAATGTCTAATCTTATATAATTCACCCCCAATAAACAAGCACGAAAGTTTGTTATTCGTGTTCTTGATAAACGTTAATATAGAAAGTCTTGTACTTACCGTCATCATCAATAATTTTCAGCTGAAGAAGGTGTGGAATCATTAATCCAAGAGCCAAGCATCCAGGAGTTGAACACCAATAAATTGCAGTCTTTATCCCCATCTTCTTTGGGATCTCCAACATCCAAGCGAATGGTGAATCAATTATGATACCACTTATCCTCTCATTATTCTGCTGATATAAACTTTCCTTGAGCAAATCCTCCAAATAAGGAGGCATAACTTTTTCAATACTTTGATGCAGTTTCTTTTGATCTTTTCTATCATCTTCAAGTTCAAGTCCATCAGGAATGGACAGTAGCCTTATTTCAGAATTGGCCGTTGCTTCAGTCAGTCGAGCATGCAAAAATTCCGTCGTAAGAAATGTGACTTTGCTACCAAATTTGATCATTTGCTGTGACAGTTTAATAAGACCTGCTGCGTGACCTTGCAAAGGGCAGGACACAACCAAAATGTGCCCATAATTTTCGTTTGATCTTTTCGAGCTTTGATTCATAATGTAAAATGCATAACCATAGGCGAAGATGAACCCATCTTATTAACAGTTCGCATTCAAAGAAAGGAACCTAATCTTTCTTGATAATCACAATCTTGTTCACTCCTTAATCGTTGCTGTATAGGCCTAACAAACTTCTATAGTTTACGGGTGATTCATTTACTTTCTATTTTATGTATGTTCACGCCTTTCTAGCCGATAGATTCGATAAGTTCTTGCCCATAAAAACGTCCATCATGAAGCTAAAAGCTCACACAAAATGAACACGCACAACAAGGGCCATGAGATGTGGGGGGATGTCATGTATGATTTTGAAGAAAATCGAAGTTCGAAAAAAGTTCAGGATTTTGTGAGATTTTAATATTTCACAGAGTTATGATGTAAAGGATCACGTACAACATCATATTTGACACATAAGAAAGGCTGCAAGACTCTCCTGGTTGGATATATTCTATGAAGGATTAGAAAGAAAAAAAAAACTTCAAACGCTAGGGATATAAATTATCCTTTATTAATTAGTTCCATTGCACAAGCAGTGCCTATCAGTTAATATAATATCACTAATCACTGATTGGTTCAATCTAGAAAGGTTCAAGCCCAAGTGCAAAAGTTTCATCGAACTAGTAGCAAAATGGAGATGGATTTTCAAGTTTAAATGTTGGCTAAAACTCACTCTTAAAATCAACTTGTAATAAGGACCCATAGTTATAATTCTACAAGTGAGTCTTAACAATGTGAGATGCAATTAGAGAAGTACTGCCCACTCTTCTTTTCAAGAATCGACACCCTCGGTAGCCATATTCCTATCTAGAGGTAAATTTAAATAACCAATCTTCTACTAGAAGTAGTAGTCTTCTATGATGCTCAGACTTGAGTATGGGTATTGGGTATGGGTATATATCTAAGTGTCAAATCTTTTATTTTCTAAAATGTAGGATATAGGGATATGGCTAAAAATAGTCCAAATTTCGGACATGGGGGTACGTAGGTACGTCTTTCAAGCTTCAATTTTTTTTACTAATCAAAGATATCATTTTGAATAGACCAAAATTTGTTATTCACAATGAATAAAATGCGTATTTAATAGGAGGTTAAGATGAGTATGATAAAATTTTGGGGTTTAGTTTTCAATAATGAGAATTACTAAATGTTATATAAAATAGAAAATGAGGAACTTTATTGTAATTTGAATTTAGTGGAGCACTAAGTAGCACTATATGGAACCCATTTTCATTTTATATAAACAAAACTCTAAACCATTGATATAGAGAGAGAAAAAATGAAAAGAAAACATGAAAAGAAAAAAGGAAGAAAAAGAAAAAAAGGGGGGAAAACCTAGCGTCGCCGTCTTTCTCCATCCTCTCAGTGAGGACGCTAGGTTTATAAAGAGCATAAATGGGAAAGAAGAAAAAGTAGAAAAGAAGGAAGAAGTGGTGTGTGCTGTCGCGGGCACCAAAAAGTAATACCTTAACCTCTAAAACTAATGTACTAATGGAAGTGAGGGTCGATCCCACGAAGAGTATGTAATTCCATATTTTACGTTTCGCACAATGATTGAGGTTTTTTTTTATGCAATTAACAACAATGAAAAATAAATTAACAAAAACAATCAAAAAACTAACCTTGGTCTAAATCCACAATTGGTCATAGATGCAAGGATAATTTAATTCATATTTTGAATATTCACCGTTAGAATCAATTCATATTTCTTCTTAATTTTAATTAGTTAGAAACCAACGTTTTAATTAACCCTAGTTATTAAATAACCTCATACCAACGCTCAAGATTCAATTTTATAATAGCTTTACATAATAGGGAAATCAATGAACTAGATAACACAAATACCAACAGTTGCATTCAATCTATTTAAACATTTTTCTTAAGATTCAATAACCTCTATCGCAGAAAGTCATCAAATCCTAGTACTTCAGAAATTAAAAAAATTAAACAATTACGGATTTGAACTTTAACTTAACTATAGATTGCNATTCAACAATCACCAAAGCAGCAAATTATCAAACCCTAGCTGCTTCACAAGTTAAAGAAATCAAACAATTACGGATTTGATATTTAACTTAGCGGTAGATTGCAACGAATAACAAACTAGTAGGCCTCCTAGCAATTAAACATAACAATCATGGAAATAAGTGTAGAAAAATATTCAATACTAAAAAACATGAATTAAATTAAGAAAAACCATTTAGATCTCACAATTGTGGTTTCGATGTTTCAATCTCCTTCGACCAAGTGTAAACGTTTAGTTACAATTCACGATTCTAAGAGCAAAATAATAAAGAATGAAGATGAGAGGTGTTCTCTACGTTCTAGGGTTGCAAATCACATATTTATATTTGTTTCCATACGTAATTGACTTAAATTCAAAAATAAAATTTTTTCCCCAATTTGACCTGGACAGGCGCCCAGTAGAAAATGAAGCGGCCACTCAGGCATAAGAATTGGATCCTGTTGTGAAATCTAGGGTTGGGCGGTCGCCCGACCAATATAATTGGACGGCTTTTAGTATTTTGGTCATATATTCTACTATCGATATCCAATTGAGACGATTTAAGATGCGTTGGAAAGCTAACTCGAAGGGCTACAATTTACTTCAAATATCATCTTACAATTTCCTTTTGGCCATTGTTCGCTTATTTCTTCCAAATTACGTCATATTCATAGAATTATCACCTAAATCAAAATATGAACGTAATAAGTACATTTTGACACAAAATAATCATACAAGCGCATAAAATAAAGAAAGAAAAATATGCATTTTACATTCCTATCAAATTTTTTCACACTTAATTTTTGCTCGTCCTCGGCAAAAACTCAATTTTAGTTTCCCAAAAAGCTTATTAGCACAAAACGTCCCTACGTTTGGCATTTAATTTGCAAAACGTCCTTATGTTTAATTTTTTTGAATTTTCACCCCTTTCATTGTGGAAAACGTTATTTTTATCAATTTTTATTCAATTTCTCAATAAAAAAAAATTGTTAAATGACAAATATACCCTCCTATTTAAATAAAAAAAAAGAAAAAGGAAAGGAAAATAAAAAACAAATTGCAATCATACTCCCCATTTTTAAAAAGATACAAACAAATCCCAAATATATTAAATTAAAAAGTTCAAAAAAGAAAAAACAATCATCTTCTTCCTTTCCCCTCTCACTCTTCCTCTTTCTCTCCCACCCCCATCCCTGGACACAAAATGAGACCAAAAAGTGGAATCCCCATTGGCGCTAATACCAATCGGCCGTCACCAAACCGACAACCACCTTTTTCGCCTTTGTATCCACCATGGTTCTCCGGTATGAATATGCCCATTTGATCTCCTCTTACTCAAGAAGTATTCACCATGCCACTCTTGAGGAAATTACTTGGATTCTGTCTGGTGAACAGAATTGCCTCGTAGTTGCAACCTAGGTTAGGGAGTTCCTTGTTGTTAAGGGATTTATATCCCACATCGATAAATGATGTTGACACAAACCAACTAATAAAGATCTTGTGCTACTCCTCTTAAAAAGGTTGACCTTTTAAGATGGAATCCCAAATCTTAACATGGTATCAGAGCCCATTATGCTCCAACGAGCGATTCGATCCCGTTAAGACTCCAAAAGTGAGCACGTGGATTTCAAGATTGGTCTGCTCAAACGAGCCACCATCTTGCGGGGGCGTGTTAAGGGATATAATCCCACATCGAATAAAGATGTAGACACAGACCAATTAATAAAGATCTTGGGCTACTCCTCTTAATAAGGTTGACCTTTTAAGATGGACCCCCAAATCTTAACATGGTATCAGAGCCCATTATGCTCCAACGAGCGATTCGATCCCGTTAAGACTCCAAAAGTGAGCACGTGGATTTCAAGATTGGTCTGCTCAAACGAGCCACCATCTTGCGGGGGCGTGTTAAGGGATATAATCCCACATCGAATAAAGATGTAGACACAGACCAATTAATAAAGATCTTGGGCTACTCCTCTTAAAAAAGCTGATCTTTTAAGATGGAACCCCAATTCTTAACACTTGTTCAATCTACGGATCTAAATACTGTAGCATATTTTGATCCCCAGGATTCTCTGAGCTTCTGTACCAAAATTCAACTGTTGAATAACCATCAACGAGCAACTGTAACGTGATTTATTGTTGCAAACAAGTTTGATGGGAAACAAACTTAGGAATTGGCGAGGGCAATGAAGGATTTTCCCGTACTTATGGAGATAGAGGATGGGATAGTTTTAATGGGGAATTTTTGGGTGATTGTTTGGGATTTATGTACTTTAGACAAGCCCAGGAGCATAAAATAACTTCATCCCCAGAGCTAAGCAAGGCCACTGTGGAGAGGGCTTTAGAAATAGTGGATTCGGATAAGGCGAAAAAGAGAGTGGATGAGGAGCTGGAGAGGAAGGATGGTGAAGGCATGGGTGCTAGTGATATGGATTCACATGGTATGGTGAGAGTGCCAGTGGTGAGGATAGCAGTGGGGGAGGTTACAGAGTCGAGCGTGGTTCAGTAATATAAAAAGGCGGAGGACTGTGGTAG
Organism: Fraxinus sp. 1973-6204; assembly: GCA_903798365.1. Taxonomy (NCBI): domain Eukaryota; kingdom Viridiplantae; phylum Streptophyta; class Magnoliopsida; order Lamiales; family Oleaceae; genus Fraxinus; species Fraxinus sp. 1973-6204. Next base: position 976 of record CAIGRR010204103.1, on the reverse strand, counting down.
ATACAAAGGCGGATGGGAGTGGTTGTGGGTTTGGTGGCGGCCGGTGGCTTTCCTGGTATTAACGCCAATGAAGATTCTATTTCCTAGTCTCATTTTTTGGCCAGGGTGAGGGACACGGATGGGGGTGGAGAGAGGAAAAAAGAAGATGATTGTTTTTTTTTTTTTGAATTTTGAATTTAATATATTTGGGATTTATTTGTACCTTTTTTAAAAAATGACGAGTATGATTGTAATTTGTTCTTTATTTTTCTTTCATTTTCGTTTTGTTTTGTTTAAATATGAGCGTATATATGTTTTAATTGAGAATTTGGATAAAAATGGATGAAAATGACGTTTTCCACAATGACACGTGAAAATAGGGGTGAAAATGCAAAAATTTTAAACGTAAGGACATTTTGCACACTAAATGTCAAACGTAGGGACGTATTGTGCTAATAAGTCTTTCCTAAAACACCATGACAGTAATGCCATGAATATAGAACAATCAAACTTTTTCATAACGTATAACACATCATGAACAACATTTTCACACAACTCATAATCAATTATCAAGCACTTTCATATGAAGATAGGATAAACCAAACATGTAGACCCTCACGGATATAAGTACGCAACACTTGTGTGTTCAAAAGGTAGGTGTTTCGCTTAAGTTCATTCTAATGAAGATTATCTACTATATGATTGCATATCTTCTCATTCGCCACCACTTAGATAACATGATTTACAAGAATTATAAATAGAGATGGCAATGGGGCGGGTTCGGGAAAGGACCACTCCCCCACCCCGTCCCACCTTAGATGGGACGGGGCGTAGCCTGCCCTGTTTATTATTTTTTTTTTTTTTGTAATTTGTTTTTAATTTGTAATTTTTTATTCCCGCCTTGTGACCTGAGACAAGGCGCCGATCCCCGCCTCACCCCGCCAACCCGTCGGGGCGGAGTTTTTTGCCCCATTCAGGGTGGGGCGGAAGTTTTTGC
>CAIGRR010204013.1:0-10494 GCA_903798365.1 Fraxinus sp. 1973-6204 | reverse complement strand
ACTCCAACAAGTTCTTTATATTTAACACTTAATTTTACTACTCCCAACAAATATTTATTATTTTTCTTTATCTTTTATTTTAACTAGCTTTTCTTTAGATTATTTTATTGATTTCCTACATTGAAAATTGAAATACTTTAAATGTATTTAATTATAGAGAGTGAGTTTGGCTCTCCAAATTTGGAGAGTCAAACCCACTCTCTAAATTAAAATATTAATTTAAAGAATCTCTTGGAGTATGATTTTAAATGTTGACTCTATAAAATATAGAGTATCTCATGTTTAAATAGTTTCTTAGATATGCTCTTACATTGTGAATAGATGGTTTTGTTCTATGAAAAAAAATCTCTAAGTGAAGCATTGTTCTTCTTTAAAATTCAGTTTTTTTCTCACTTATTTTTATCTGCACATTCTTACAATAATATAATTTTACATCTAAACTCAAAAATTTTCTAACTCTTTTAACCTCATATGTTCCAAAAAATAAATAAATCGTTTTTTAATAAAAATATCTTCTCAAAAAAATTGGGGATCAAAGAGGGACATAGTACTATGTAACTGAACATAAAATAGATTTTAATTACCAAATTTCATTATGATAGTTTGGTATGCTCTTGACTTGAGGGGGGAAAAATGCTTATCACATTAGAAAAGTAAAATACAATTAAATGATTACTTTTTATTTATTTATTTACCATCTTTAAACTTTGACAAGACAGTTTAATATAATAGAAGTTGATTCTCAATATTACTTATTTACAAAAGTTTCACTTATCGATCTTGAAAAGTTAAATTTGATTTGCAGATTGTACGAGTTAGATATGCTAATCCTAAATTCTGCTTAATATATTATATATTGTAATTTTATTTTTTTACCCAAACACCAACTAAAACACATCGCGGTGGTGTAGATCCCGACCATGACGCGCAGCCCACTATTGTCCCACACCAGATCATAGCGGTGCAAATCTTGACCACGTCGCGCGGCAAATCCCGACAACACAAAAATAACCATGACCACCACTGCCGCACACACGCATGTACACACACACCCAACCATCACACCCACAACACCGTAACTGCACACACCACCACAGCTGCGCACCACTACCGCACCCATAAAGCTCTCCGTCCCCACCACCGCACCTCACACCTCCACCACACCACTCAAAATTATTTTTTAAAAAAGAACAACGGATCTGCACTGTGCTCAGACTACTAGATCGCGTAGAAGCGTCGACTCGACGAGGCGGCACGCTACGCAGAGCTGCCCCATCCGTGGGCAGAAGTACCGCGGTGCTACTGCGAGAAAGCGGCGGCTGCGCCTCCAATGTCATGCCTCAACGCCAGAGTGCCATCTCGTCGGAGAGTAAATATTAATTTGATTTTGTAATATAATTGTTAATAATAAAATTTTTAATTATAATCTGATTTTTAAATAAACAAACTTTGGACATAATTTTTGAAATTGGATCTTAAAACATAAGAATGGGTGTAATTTCCTCTAATTATAAACCCATAAACCAAAGACTCAAATAAGTAGAGTCGAATTACCAACAAATAAAGAACAGTAAGTTGTCAAGAGCTCATTGGGCAATCTGATTGGACAACTTGTCCTCATCCATTGGTTCAGATAAAGTTTGCAAACTACAGTCAGCCGCCCCCTTCAACAAAGAACAATAAAAATATCAGATTCAGGGGAAAAAGAAAAAAGAAAATAATAATAATGGCGTGCTCATGAACATGAACCCTGCATATGTTTTGTCAATAAGCAAGTGTTGCTCATTGGTTCGTTATTATTTTATTTTGTTTTATTTGTCCATTTTAGGCTTTTCCACCAATTATTTACACACATTAATTGATTCATATAGTAATGTCATTTTCTTCTTTAGTCTTTTTTCTTTCCAAGAAAAGATTTAAGAAAAAGGGGTTAAAAAGAGCCTTTCAAGTGAGCTTTAAATTTTGGAATGGATTTTGTGGAGGAGCTTTTCTCATTGTCTCCAATTGCTTTTGTTAGGTTTAGGATGTGTACATAAAGCTAAGTGTTAAAAGAGGTGTTATGGACTTGGACCGTTGAAATCTAGAAATAATTCGCTAAAATAAAGGAGGGTAGAGTAGCCATAGAATTTTAGGCTTAGGTTTAGGATTGGTGCGACAATATTTCGCGTGAATATACAGAAGATCGAAGCTAGAACCGTAGACATGGCTCAAACATGAGGAACTAATCTTACGCTAATGTTTCATCTCTAACATACTAATTAGTATTGGATGTGGTTAAAGATATTTAATGTACTTAATAGAACCATCTCTACCCTATCTTTCTTTCTTTTTTTATTCTCTTTTTTGCCCTTAATTCGAACAGACCCTCGAGGATAATAATTTTAATATTTTACGATCATCCTCCAAACAAGCAAAAATAAGTTGAAAATGAAATATAATAGGAAATTATTTGACTTAGAAGCAATAAATTTTGAAGTACAAAAAAGTGTATATAAACATTTTAAACTATAAATAAATTGAAAATTAGTAGTGAATAAATGGATAATATTTATGAATCTCTTAAATGAGTGGATAAAAATAATTTTAATGAATATTTTTTTCTTATATCTTCTAATAAATCTCTCAGACTTCAACGAGATAAAAAAAATTAAAAATTATAGTGAAACGAAGAAATATAAATGAACCTTTAATTCATTCAAATATTTCAATGAACCATCCTTTTCAATTAGATAGATAATTATATGTTTGCTGAATGTTAGGCACGTCAAAGAACGATTCAACTCAAGGGCATGATCCAATATTGTGCCATGGGTTGAGCTTTTGAGAGTTATGTCTAGATCAATTCGATCTATTTTTACACCTCTACAGTATTTCTCGTCTTCGAGTACGTACTCCATCATTCAAGGTGTGTACGTACTCCGTCACTCAAGGTGGGTGGGATGATGGTGATTGTTTTGGCCACAACTCCAAGGGGCACGTACCGACATATGAAGCAACATTTCGAGACAAGAACATGGAGTTTCTTGTAAGCATCTATACATGCATGCACCTTTCCCGTTTACATATAGTGCAGAATTCCATTAATTATTTTATAATTCATTATTTGAAAAACTAAAAAAATGGAAGGGACATGTCCTTCAGACAAGTGCTGTCTGAAAATGAGCAGACAATCCTTAGTGATATGCAACGTGTCTAATTATAATTAACATTTTTAAGTCTCAGCCAACTTATAATCTAAATAAAATAATCCTAATGATCTGGCTATATATCTTTTTAACCTGTTTGGTAACAATTAAAATTGAAAATATGGTCGTTATTGATCTCACACGTCTAATAAAAGTCAACAATAACGACTAGTTTTTCAATTTTAATCCGATTTTAATCTCTACCAATCGGGCTCTTTATCAAGTGATCGGGAATTTGGTAGTGTCCACGTAGTTGAAGAGATGATCTTATGAATCGAACAAAGTGATAGAAACGAAATTCGGGTTTAATGTAAATTTAAAATATAGAAGAAAGTTTCACGCTTTTTAACATGAGAATTTTGAGCGTCGCGTGCTTACCATTTTAATTTCAAGACATTTTTAATGGTTAAATGAAGAAATATATGTTTGTAGTTAACTTTGAATTCAAATTACACTATTTACTAATTTGAGTTGCATAACATCTTAACTCGACAATTATATGTAACAATTTAACATAATTGTTCGTAATTTTCTTTGACCGTGTTTGATTCGCGACTAGTGTAAAGGAAGTATAGTCATAGGCAAGATTATATTAAAGTATAACTATTGGCTTACAACTTAATTTTATGGAGAGTGCGTCATAGACAACAAATTAAGAGCATCTTCAATACAATTGCGGATTGCTAAAAAAAAATTGTCACATAAGCTAAAATATACAGTGTTTAAAAGTATATATTTTCATCATTTTCTGTTTTTAGAATATTCAAATCCATTTTAATATTAATAAAAGACACGTACCCAAAATTATTGAAGTATAGATCAAACTATTGGGGGTCAATTTTAGACTCGACCATCCATTTATAAGACATATATACCACATCGACAAAAAATAGATCATTTAAATGTCACTAAGCTTTAACCTCAACAATTTTATAACTAAAATATGAATCTTTTCTCATTATTCCATTTGTTTCGTCACTTTTTTATTTTACTAGCACGGTTAAACAACATCGTCTCATTAATAGAAAAAGTGTTCCCTTTAATTTTCTTCCAACATTTATCAGAGGTGAAGGCTTGCAAATAATACAATATACTTCAAAAATCAAAGCATATATCTCTCACATACATTCATGAATCTATTTGCAGAAAGGCGTGAAATTAGCTTTTCTCATATTTTTCCTTTTCTTTTCTTTTTTTTTTTTTCCAATTTTTCTTCGATTTTATTATATATTTTTGTCATTTCAGTAAGTTAGAATTAACATAACAGAAAAGAAATCCAAAAGATTTAACATAAAAACGGTCACAAGTATATTATCCATACTTCGTTCACACAAAGCCAACAACAAACAAAAACCAGATACTACATGAGATCGATCGAGCATCTTACAGTAAATTAATGTAATCAAAGACAGATGATTTACATTGCTTCATTGGTCTTAAATGTATAGTTAGTTCCAACGCTTATGTATCAGGATCCAGTCATTCTTATGGAACGACAAATTTCCTATGTAAATGGTCTCCAGTCAAACTCACATCTCTGTCATGGTCATGGTCATGGAAAATGAGAGTCAAGATTCCAACTAAACATAGAACTGAACCTACAAGAAGCTTGTCATAGCGTTCGACCCAGTGGAACTTGATCTGGCTTGCACCATAGAACGAGAGGGCTACCAGCGATGTCATTACAGCTATCGTGCTGCAGATCCAAAATCACAATCTTATTTCATGTTCTGTCGATGTACAGAAGTTAATAGCAGTTTAAAATGTAGAGCTATCAGGAGTTGATGAACCACAAAATGCAGGCAACTCGATGTGGCATTCATTAGCTTAAGAAGTACAAAACCATGCTTCAATCCAGAACATGTTAGCAACAAACATCAAGAATCATCCCAGTATTCAGAAACTTCTTAAAATCCTAAGCTTCAAAATTGAAAGATTTGGCTTGTGGATTTAAAACTAGATAGGGACAAACAATTTGGGTAGATTTCAGTTTTTACGACCACACATTACTAGCAAAATCAAAATGGCTACATGATATGAGCATGTTAAGCTAAGTATAAAAGCACGTGTTACTTTTTAAACTTGCGACTAAAAAAAATCCTTGCTTGAAAAGTAAAGTAGGGATGAGTAGACCAACAACAAAATTATTTTAAAACTAAAAAAAATTCCTTATTTGATAGTAAATCAGAGCTTACTCGACCAACAACAAAATTATTTATTTTAAAACTTATTTACTTAAAAGTAAACTCGTAAGTAAATCTTTTAAGCCTAGCCAAACGTGCATACACATTTTGATTTTTCAAAACTGAGCAGTAACTATTTTCAGTCAAAAGAACAAAATTGCTGCAGATCCCAAATGTTTATCATATTATCGTAGCAAAATCTAAATAATTTGTTTAAATCAATGATCTCAATAAGTTCTTTTAATGAAATACTAGTTGCCTAGATGTAACTAGTAAGCCTCCGTTTGGCAAAATTTATAAATGGTCAATTTCAACCACAAATTCGAATGGACCTACATACTATCTCCTTTTTCATCACTCATTTCTATTTAATTTATCAATTTAAACATTTGTAACCCGAACAGAGGCTACGAAATAATAGGGTGAAAGATAATAAAGCAAACATGGGATACTAAACATAGAAACAGTACCTGAATAACAGAACTATGATTGCAAGCACCATCATAGAAGATGAGTTTCCGACAGCAAGAAATACGGGAAGAGTAGTTGCACAAGGAGACAATGCAGGGACAAGAACAAGACCAGCAACGGCCATCTTTTCCATGGGTTGGTTGTGAGAATGGCTATGACCACCCTTTCCAGACAGAAACAAAACTATGTAACTGCCCCCAAGAACTATTAGCAACAAAGATGCAAGTTTATGCACGGTTTCCTCCCCTGCAATTGTGTTTGATATGGTAACTGCTGTTATGCCAAGCAGTGAAGTGGATAACACGTGCAACACTGCTCCAAATGCAGCTGCATGCAGATAATCAATTAGAAATTATCAAAAATATATATGTGATTAACAAAGTCATATAACTTATATTGGAGGCGGCAATATATGACCCGTACTGAATTCAGGAATTAACAAATTTGATGGCTGCTTCAAGGAAAAAGGGTAAAGCTTAAGACGACACTACATTTCACGGACAGCGGGTTTGGTCCCTGAGGTTCCAGGCCTCAAGGCAGCCTTCCCCTCATTTTTAGACCGGCAAACTTGAACAACTAGCATACACACATGTTATGAGCAGGGTGTTTGGAAATACCTACATATGATCATATCATTAGTGTACTCTTCGGTAAAATAGGTCACACGCCTAGTTGTTAGCGACCTTGCCGTGCCGAATGGGAAGATAAACATTCTCACTACATAACATTCTGTCCCATTCGAATTCTTTTACGCCCTCGTAGCGGGAAGTGAACTTCGCATCAACTCGCATCTCTCTCATTGCAAGAATAAGAACATCACCACCTCCACATGGATTGGCATTCACACAATGCTCCCTCGCACATTAACCCGCAGTAACTCGTACTTACTGCCTCCGACACCAACCTTCACCACATGCCCTTCTAAGCATTAGTCCATCAGATAGACAACCTGTAAACCGCAGCACCTCAACACATGTCGAAGCAAATGCACAATCTTCTTCATTGTGTCCTGCAATGTGCGCTCCGCGAAACTCCTTGAAAGGCACATAGGCACAATCACGCAACACTGCTCTTTTCATCCTTCTTTCAAACAGCTTCCTTCATTGTGTTCCCCCAGCTTGTCGACACGATCCATGGCCAAAATCTTTTCTCCACAAGAACGGATGCCATTGATCCTCTAATTAACAATGCACGCTCAAATGTTCCCACTCTGATACCAACTTTCACGGATCGTATGTTTGGCTCCCGAAATTTCACGCCTCAAGGTAGCCTTCCTCTCATTTTTAGGCCAGCAAGCTCAAACAACTAGCATACACGCACGCTATAAGTAAGGTGTTAGGGAAATACCTTCATACGATCATATCATCAGTGCACTCTTTGATAAAATAGGCTACATGCCTAGCTATTGGCAATCTTGTCGTGCCGAAAGGGGAGATAAGCATTCCCACCGAGTGATGCTACAGCTAGTTAAGCATCAAATGAGTACCCAAATTGAGAATCTTAAACCCATCTAGATACAACCAATGTCCATTAGAACGAGAAATAACAAAAGAAAATATGGTGCAACTATACATCCCCCAACCATGGCCACCAGATTCAGCTGTCAAAGCTTGATGACTAAATCATATGGCCATGGTCAAGGGACTTATCATTACTAGGGCTGGAAATGGTTTGGTTACCCGAATTTTCGGATATTTAGTAAGCGAAACTGTCGGGTCCAAATTTAATTATGGAATCGCTCGGGTTCGGTTCGATTTCATTCGGTTTCCGGGTTTCGTACAATAATTAATTTTTTTATATTTACAACGCTACAATAATTTGACTATGAAATGTTCAATCTTAATTCTTACAAAATAATGTAGTTCAATCTCGTGATATATTTTGCACATCTCTTTGTTGAGTTTTTCATAGATTTGACTGTTAAAATCACATGAAGATGAAGATAGCGAGCTTACAATAATAAAACGAAAGAAACAACACTAATGTAGAATAAGATATTTGGGTAAAACTTGAGTCAATTTGATTAAGTTAAGCTTGGCTGAAAATTAGAAATAGTAAAATAATATTTTTGGGTTTGTGCTAAATTAATTAGTTAGCAAATATATTTAGAAAAAATAAAATAATTTGACTTGTTTAAGATAAAAAATTTAAAAATTAGAGAAATTCGGTTCTTATTTGATTCTTCGTCTAGAACTGATTCTTCGTCTAGAATCGAGAACCAAACTAAACTCGTCGATTCTTGATTTAGATACTTGTTCGGGTATTTAACTTAAAAAGAATCGTTCAATTCGATTTGGGAGTTTTGTCCAGCCCTTATCATTACATATGACATGGCTACCGAAAGGTTCCAACTAGGGATGGACATTTAACATTTAACCCGTGAGATTGACCGCCCCGACTAAACTTATTCGGGTTGGGTCAGTTTGCGAATTTATTAAAGAAGCCCATCACAAAAAACCCCAAATTGAGAAAATAATACAAAATTAACTATAACTATAAACTAAATATAACTTTGCAAATTGACCCCTACGCGTCTCATTATTGTGTTACATATATAATTAGGTTTTTTTAGCTTATTTTTTTTTTCGGGGGTTTAGAAACCTTAACTATTTTTTAAGGTCCAAATAGTTTATTTTTTAACAACTACAGAGAAAACCTTTAAAATCTTCATTTCTAATTGATTTAAATGGTCCAAGATTGATCGGTTCGGGTTGGTTTGGTTTGGTGTTACCACTAATTCTAGGTTTGGTTTAAGCTAAAAGTTAATTAAACCAAATTGTTTGGTTCGGTTTAGGGTAGGTTTGAAAGCCAAACCAACTTAACACATGCAACCCCATAGATATAGCATCTTTTAAGGTTTAGCATATTCTAACAACAAGGAGTACAGCGGGATCAGGTACACTTATAACAAATCATTCGAATGGTTCATGTAAGTATGAAAAGGATACTTATGCAATCGCTAGTTAATCAAGCCTAACTGTTTCGATACCTACAATAGTATCAACAAACACGTTAAAAAAAGAGCTAATGACGGGCATTTGCAATCCGGTCCAGCCACTCAAACTGCAGTCTCTATGAACAAATCTATGATAAAGTAGANGTATCAACAAACACGTTAAAAAAAGAGCTAATGACGGGCATTTGCAATCCGGTCCAGCCACTCAAACTGCAGTCTCTATGAACAAATCTATGATAAAGTAGAAAAGTTGGATGTACATTAGATAACCTTGCCAAAAATCAAACAAAAGGAAATTATACAAAAAATGTACGTCACAATGCTCTTGTGGAAGCAGGGGAAATTGGTCATTTTTTATCAGAAACGTTTGATCAACTACACGTTCGTTGCAATAAACTACCTACATGATCGGGCTGGCCCCTAAACTTTATTCTATTCCACTTTATGCCTTTGGGTTATATATCGGTTTAAAGTCACCCTTCCTTTAGCTATCCAACAGAACATTTAAAGCTTGGTATAGGGTATCTATATAAATTTACTTCCTGACCCTCCAAAATCATATCAAGTTCTTCAGCATTTGCCCAGAGCATTCTAATCTTATGCATCAATCTAAAGTCCTTATTTGATTTTATTTTTTTATATATATATAGAAAATTGAAACTACATACTAAAAACAATCAATGTTTTGGACAATATGATAGTGTATTTAACGCCAATCTCATCTTCATTCCTACCATAATCAATGTGAACTCTATGTATCTGTCTTAAGGTTCATTTTGGTATGGTTGTTGTGAGTAGAGCTTTATCATTAGAGTTTTTGCTAGCAGAGGTTGTTCAAAAAGAGCTATTAATAAATAGTTGTTGATTGTTCGGTTGTTAATGCAGAAAGTGTTGCGAGTATTATATTGATTGTTTGGTAGTATAACTACAAAAGTGGTTTTGTTTTATTACTTGTACAAATACTACATATTTGTTTGACTAAAATTAAATAATTTATTCATAAATAATATTTACGATAAAACATATTATAAACCTTTCAAAAAGAATCCTTAAATTCAATTAATATTTCTTTATGCATAAGATAATTTGGATCTATTTAGTAATTTAGTAAAGTAATAAGGATAATTTCGTTAGTTGTAAAGTTTCATTAAATATAGATTTGTAATTCCCGTATAAGCTGGATTTAGAGTTTTTTAAGAATCTCAAATTTTAAGCTTCTCTAAAAGAGTTTTGAAAAGTTTTTTTATTAGCCAGCAAGCATTTTTAGACTTTAACCGAACACCCATTATTTTAACCAAAACAGCTTTTGCCCTCCATGAAGTGCTTTTGAGCTTTGTAAGAGTTCTTCTAAACACACATTTAGTTCCACGTAATCGTAAACTAATGTTTTCAAAGTCCTCCTCCAAAGTCCTAACTCCTAACTAACATTTATCCCCTTCCTTGTGCCATCTACAAATATGTCTCAAAACATACAACAGAGCGCCTCATTTTGGATACCTAGTAAGTATATATATATATATATATATATATATACATACACACTAGGTGAAAACAACGTGCAATGCACGTTTGCTTAGTTCATATTTAATTTATTTGGTCTAGAAAAAATCTCTTATTAATAAAGATGTAATTGTTTTGGGTAATTAAATAACTGTTGATGTAATTGATAAATAATTACACGTGATATATTAAAAAAAGA
>CAIGRR010203998.1:0-11637 GCA_903798365.1 Fraxinus sp. 1973-6204 | reverse complement strand
GGTTCTTATCCTAAATGTATGAAGAAGCCCATAATGACCGTTCATATTCTTACCCTTCATACTCTGAACCAATATCAGGCAATTTATCCCTACTGACTTGAGAAAGATAACTCCGCAAAAAGAGCCCACGAACGGGATGCTGTATGCCACGACACATTTCTATAAGATCCTTGAGAACATCCTTCGCAGGAGCTTCTTTTGATCTTATGTATACAGAGCCCACTGTGCAAAGCAAATACCTTAGAGACAAAAACATGTCAATAAGAACAATGACCAAGTAATCCATAGTGCAGACAAGTCGTCAATGCTTAAAGTCGTAAAACAACCATCTAACCCCACAAAACTCATGAATATATTTCCTAAAGGATATGATATGATCCTTTTTTCCATTGGGAAGTTCACATAAATAAACTACATAATTGAGAACTATAGTAAAAACAAATAGCATTCTATTACTCTTCCTTCTACAGGATATTTAATTCTATGAATAAGCAACTGCCATGAATATACAAGCATATTCCAACATCAAAATCACAGTACAAAAGTAAACTGTAGAAAATCAGTATTGCTGAAAACAAGTTCTTACTTACAGTCTAGGCAAAATGTTGCCAGCATGTTGGACGAGCTCATACAGCTCAACAATGGAGCAACCACGATTGGCCTCCTCCTTGAAGAATATTTCCAGTTTCCTCAATTCGTCAAATGCCCTCATATCTACACCCAAATTTTGATTGGGAATTTAAAAAAAATTAACAACTGATACACAATTAATCAAAAAACAGTATAATTATCAGATGAAACCGAAATTCTAATTCGATTGCATACAAAGCTCGTAGTATTTGTGAGGGGAAAGCCTCGAAGTGCGGAGTTCTGACAACATCTGAGCTGAGTACTTGAGTGCATCCTTCAAATTATTCGAATCCTGAAATTCAAAACCAACTCCAAAAATTCAAAACTAGGGTTTCCTTCCCCAAGCAATACACAGTACACATATATGAAGATGCAGTATATGCATATATATATGGCCCGTATTTGAGGTTAGTTGATATGTACAAGTGCTCGATGCATGAAAAAGGCGTTCTGTTGAAGACCGGCGATCCCAGCTGAAAGCCATTTCTCTTCGTCTTCTGCTACGCCGGCGATCATCTTCTCTCAATTTATATTATTTTTCTTTTATTGCGGTGGTGGAATTTATTTCTAATTTGGGTTTAGCTTACGACTTTTACAGAAACTGCCGGTCAGTCCCTGCACGATATTTGGGTTCTGCCTACGGTGCCGTTTCAGTAATTACAAATTATAGAATAATATTTGAAATAGCCAAGGAGGTACCCAAACTTTGACGTGTTTAGCATATTCATCCCCAATCTTCATAACGTAGCATATACTCTTTCAATAAACAAAAAAATTTGACATGACAAATACCCCTACTGCCAATCACTTTGACATGCTCTTGGGGAAGAAAATTATATTTTTTATTTATTTTCATTCTTGTTTTTTACTTATTTTTTGTGTATTTGAAGATAAGGGTAAAAATATAGCCCCCGTTTGTTTTTTATTTTTCATCCATAAAAATGAAAAATATAATCGTTATTCATCACATCAAGTCATCAATTTTGAATTTCTATCTCTCATGTTGGTCCAATAACGATTATATTTTTCATTCTCATTCTACAATATTGTAATAAATTTTTTGGTAATTATATTGGCACTATCTTTTTTTTTTTTGTTATTGTTGAATCACTTTTTAGTAATAGCAATATTTAGCCATGTCATATAACGCATTATCTTATCCCGAATTTCTCGAACTCATCCCAAATCTTTTTATTTTATTTTTCTCAATATAAATAGTATTTAGAAAATAAAAAATACTATAAACAAGTAATACTTAATAAAATGGGGAAATTATCCATCTCGCCTCCCGAAAAGTCCCGACCAATGAAGGGAGGGGATGAGGATTGTCATCCAGTCCATCCTACCCCATTGACATTCCAAATTGTATTAAAGATTCTCATTTTTTGCTAACTATTTCACTTACATTCTAAACATTATTGGCACATAGTTCAATAGATTTCCCTTTAGAAATGTTTGATAAGACTTCAATTAGAATGTCAAGTTTATGGAGAAGTTAAGTATCAATGCTATGTTAGCAAGGCATCTACATATTCCGATTGAAATGATCGGTTAACCACAAATTCTTAACCTTTCAACTTCGTAAAAGTAGAGAAAGGTTATTAGAGTTCAATCATCTTTTCAAACCTTGAATTTGAAACTCACCTCATTGATATCAATTATGAATTAAAAGACACTAAACTCATATGCTCAATGGTTTGATCGAATAATAGATAGACCACAAAGTAGGGTTGTCAGTGAATTGAATTTTGATTTGAATCCGTTGAAATTAATAGGAGATGGATCAAGGTCTTAGTCTGATAACATAATTAAGATCTGAATTCGATAATTCGTTAACTAAGTGGATCAAATATGAATATAGGTCAANTAATAGATAGACCACAAAGTAGGGTTGTCAGTGAATTGAATTTTGATTTGAATCCGTTGAAATTAATAGGAGATGGATCAAGGTCTTAGTCTGATAACATAATTAAGATCTGAATTCGATAATTCGTTAACTAAGTGGATCAAATATGAATATAGGTCAATCCGATTCGATTTGTTATAAATAATTGAGTCGATAACATATTTTTATGGCATGTTATTTGTGACTAAAATAAAAATTGAGAATAAAAAAAGTCATCAAATTCAAAAACATAAAAAAATTGAAAAAGTTATAATTCTTGAACCCGTTTAGAATTGGTAAAATTGGAAGAAAAAGAATAAAAAGTTAATTCCAACATTATTTTTTTCCTCATTTCTTTAATTTCAGATCGCATTATCGGATCGGATATCCGATAACATAGCAAAACGGATATGAATTTAACAATCAAGTATATGTTGGATTATCGGATCAGAGCGGATAATTATTCTTATCGGATCGGATCTTGAGCATATTCGATCCATATTTGATCCATTTACAGCCCTACCACCAAGACATCATACTCTGTCCACAGTATTAGAAACTTTGAATGAAAAATATAATTATACTATTCTGTGATATCACCCTTGAGAGGTACGAGAACAAGGCATCAACTAATTCTTTAGGAATTTGATGACCTGACCTATCCATGTAGAGGGTTAATATGACCAAAGGATAGGTGTCAAAAATTCATATTATAGAGACAACTTATAGCAATTATGGGATTGCTTAATTGGGAACTTGATGTTAAAATTGCTTTTCTTGTATGGTGAACCTGATGAGATGATTTTTATGAATCAACCACGAGATTTAAAATAGTATTCCAGGTAGCAGTGTAAAAGTTTTGATACATTTGTCCTAATTATTGATTTTCAAATAAGTCGATTTAATCTTTACTTGTACTTTCAACATAATGGTGCTAATAATGATTATATGTTCTTATTATTGTATATCGATATATGCTCTTGATTTGCTATTGCATGAAGTTGGAGGATTTTGCAGATACATACTATGCTGCAATATAAATTTATTTCTTATATGTTTACTTTGTGTAGTTCTTGTATTAGTTATATCCATTACCAAATATGGATAAATTGCTACAATTGAAGCAATTAAAGCATCTTTACGACTTAGAGGTTTGCTTAAATAACTATGTATGATGACGGTACGGTTGTGTATTTCATGAACATATTGATGGTTGGTTACATTTTATTAGGGTCCGTTTGATTGCAAGGATGGAAAATAGGTAGAAAGAAAATGAATTTTTGGGAAAATAATTGTCTAGAAATTGTTTTGCATGAAATTGTTAATTTAGTATGTTTGATTGGTATAATTTTTCATTCGAAATTTTTTTAAATTTTGTGTTCGTTTGGCTTGTTTTACATGGAAATAGTCCATTAAAGTGATTTTTCAACAATTGGTTATAAAATTTGTTTCCATTACCAAAAAGCAAAAAAAAAAAAAAAAAAAATTGCTCGAAAACTATTTTTCCATTAAAATTTAGCGTTCATTTGGCTTCATTGTACATGAAATTTGTGTTTTAAAGTGAATTTTTTTTGCAATTGATTATGAAATTTATTTCTATTACAAATAAAAAAAAAAAAAAAATTTGCTCAGAAGTTGAAATTCATTTTCCCACCAAACCAAAAGAGAGAAAATGGGTGCGTGGGTGGGACGGGGGGTGGGAAAATATTTTCCATACCAAACTTTGGCTATCAAACAAGTGTTTAACATGGAAATGAATTTATTTTTTCTATTTTTCGTCAAAAATATAGGCTATCAAACATAGCCTTATTTTCAACTACACTTTGCTCAATAAAATAATTTTTTCATCATATTAATAATTTTTCTTTTTTTTTCAATCACATATTCTTCTTCAATCTACTATTTCAAAATACATTTTTTTAAAATAATGTGGTTCAAACACACCCTCAATTCTCGTGTGCTTGTTAAATTGTCACAATAGGTGGTTGGATGGAGGACCCACCCAAGTTTAATATTCTCTCTGATTTAGTTGGTTTTATAAATTTAAAATAAATAAACTTTAATTCAAAAATCATTAATTAATTAGAATTTTGTTGGCTCAGTTGAAACGTATGAGCATCAATTAATGTTGCTAATAATGCCAATTGCTGCCTAATAAAACACGAAGACCTTGTTTGATTTTGATAAAAATTAAAAATTTAGTACAATTTGATAGAAAAAATGAAGAAAAGTATATTTTAAAAATATATAATTAAAAATAATTATCGATTATAATTTTGATTTTAATTAAATCAATGGCAAAATAAAAAAAAAAAAGTAAATAAGAATTAAGAGGTGACGAAAGAGGTCAACGGTCAATCACCTCAAGAAAACTTCAACACTCTCACCGGCTAAACGCCGATCAAAACCAACCGACACTCACCCACCCCGCTTCTCAGCTGCTTGAACTCACCGTGACCGTACCATTATATACTTACAGATATACGTATGTACTATGGCAGCAGTGGCCTCCGAGAAGATCATGGACCCTACAGCCTCACCTCCAATTTCACAATCAATGGATCATAATTCTTCTGCAGGCTTCTCCGCCGCCGCCGATACTCACTCGCCGTCTTACGCCGACGCACCTGATCTCCAATCCACTTCAACCACTAGCCCTCCCAGAGAATTCGATAGTCAGGTCTTTTCTCGCCCTCCTTTAGTTTTTTAGTTATAATTTCTATAGTTTGATGGTGTCATTATTCTTTTCTTCCAGTAAAAGAAACGTTTCGTTCTTAGTTCATTTTTTTTTTGGTATTTTTCAAGAAACAATCGGACGATCTTGAATTTGAATTTTTAAGGATCTCATATACATTTGTATCTTGTTTTGCTTCTGTTCCAATTCTTGTGTCATGAAAAGGATTTCTGTTTGCTGACTAATTTGGAGAAACGAGGTGTTTGAGATCAAGTAAACCAGGTCAATATGACATTTTTCAGTTGCTAATATAATTGAATGATAATTGAAAAAGATGGATGTGTTGCTATCTTGAGAAAGGTTATAACTGGAAATCTTATCAACCCACAAAATAAAATCAGAAAAAGCATCTCCTACTCAATTTCCTGGCAAAAGAAACAATGCACTATATAATTTGGGTGCATTTGCTGATGGGAAGCGTTATAATTTTGTTACAGAGTCAACCATCGAAGAGCGAAGAGTATCGGCAGCTATTTCGTCTCCCACCTGATGAAGTAAGTAATATTAATTATTCAACCTTTTTGGTTGGCTTATTTTGTAGAGTATATATTCTAGTAATTTCTTTTTCTACGTAGTTGTGCATTGTTAATGAGGTTCAATGGGCTATAAAGAATTTTCAGCTGTTACCATTGAACTCCCATTGTGGAGTCATAGTTGCAAATCATCTTGAGGAGTTAGCAAACCGTTTCAATATGGTCCCAGATTTTTTCTCCTTGTGCCGAGAAGATGGATATACATTTTTAAAAATTGACTGATTGAAAAATCTTATATATTGTTGGGATAACTTTCTGAGATCAATATAAACCATGGATGAGTTCAACTTGTTAAATTAAGTATATACTATATAGGCTTCCTTTTTATTCCTTCTTACGTACTTAGAAGTACATATAACATATTGTGTGTATCTTCGTTTTGGTTTTCAACCGACCTGTATAATGTTTTCATATAAACTTGTGAAGTTCCGTAGGTAGAGTAGCCATTCCTTATTTTTAGTGTTCAAAACCTGAGTGATGTGTAGCTAATTCGTTGACCATAGTGTACAAATTCTGATTTTGGGAATTCTAACACGTTAAGATTTGGGGGTATTTCAGCTGGCTTAGTGCCTCCAGCTGGGGAGTGCTGAGACTTCAATTTCTGGTTGGTGAATGACTTTGTATATATTATTAGAAAAGTAACACTCATATGAAATTCTGGTTGTTTGTGCAGTTTAAGTAGTCCAAAAGGAATAATAGAAGAAAAAAGTGCTCAAGTTCATGGTCTTGAAAAGTCATTCCTGATGTTCAAGAATTTCTTACTAACGATGTTAAATTCTACTGAAAGTCAGATGGAAGAAGTTAAAAACACCGATATGTTATATTAATGAGTAATTGAGAGTGCGGCGATGGAAAGTGTAAGCCATGCATATACACACCTGGTTTTGCTTGCTCCAAGTTTCACATCATTCTCTTGGCCCTTTTTTCAACCTTCTGAATTTAAATGAACATAGGATTCCCTGTACTTGGATAATCCAATCTTTTCGAACTATATTCAAGAAGGAATGGTCATCCACCCACTTGCTATAAAATTTGAAGGGCTTTGGAGGCTTGCTTCACACCACTACCAATCAGCCAGATCAGAGGTACAATAAAATGCACAAGAAGAAGAGACAAGAAGGACATCTACAAGAGTTTCTCATGTGGATACCAGGGGATAACTTAAGTGTTCTTATATCAATGGTTCCATTAAAGGTCATAAATTGTTGCACTATGCATATTATTAGGCATGTGATGGGTGTACTCTCTCCAGTTCTAATGAGACTGCCTGGAAGAATCCGACTGCTATGGTAAATATTTAAATAATTGTGGATTGAGATAAGATTGTATTTGCAAGAGTTGGGTTGTATAAAGCATCAACTTGAATGTGGAGAGAGTTTTAATATGTGAAGACGTTTGAAAGCTACTAATTTAGTGACTTCACCTGTTGCTTATATGTGGCATTGTTTTTCATTTAGATTTCTGGGTAAATGCATGAATTGTTTCTTGGAGTTTGTTTATGATTATGTTTCTAGATCACGTCAATGGAAACTTTTGGCCTGGTTTTGATTAAATGAAATATTGATAGTTTTGATGATACTACTTGAGAATCGGTTTGGTGGGAGATATATTTGAAAACCTAAAGAAGTGATATAGGGTTATAGCTTTGAAGGTTATGATCTATGCATATGATACAATATGATCAAAAAGAATATACATGAAATCTATTTATTTGCTACATCCATAGGGTGGACATAGCATAAGTGAGGACGTTAAGATGGGTTTTGTTTCCATACAATGATAATTATTTTCACACATAATTAAGACTTGTGCCTTGAGGCACCCCTCCCGATGGGCCTTCATTAAGAGCCTCAAAGCTTATACTTTTAATGCCTTTCTCAAGGCTTACGCCTTTCCTTATTCAGGTGCATACTTAATGGCAAAAGTCTTAGGCAACTAACTTGTGCGCAACTAACTTGTGCGCTCTATCGTCTTTCTCTTTTTAGGTTTTTTTCGTTATTGATCTTGGCTTTTTGGACTGGGTTTTTTAATACCCTAAAATGTTTTAATGTTGTTTGGGGTGTTTTAAACACAACCTTAAAGGCTAGAAAAGGAATTGGAAGAGGAGAACAAGTGAGAATGCATACACTAGCTTACATCTAAAGTATGATAACTGCCTTCGAAATGAAGTTTAAACTTTTCAGACTAACAACCAGCGATAGGAGATTCTAGTACGTAATTACATTCTTTTCTGTGTTTTATTTTTTCCTTTTGTAAGTGTGTTTTTGTCCCCAATTTTCTCTAATTTCTTTTTTGCTTTGAATTAAAAGCAAATGAGATTCTTTAATAGCTAGTAATTTGTTTTAGGCTTTTAGTACTAGTCGTGTTTGTGGATTAGTGGTCTTATATGTGATCAGTCTTTGTTAATTTATAATTCTCTACTTTGTTGGTGTATTTTAAATTGAGTTGCTAATTAGACAAGTTTCATCGACATGTTTCATTATGAATTTTTAGATGGGTTATGGTTTATTACGAGTATACTTCTGCATTTTTATTAGTTTTTGATTTTATTATCGGATTATATGGATTTATTCTTTGAAGCATGTTCAGTCCTAAGCCTTGCCGCACGGAGACAGAAAGCCTGAACCTCTGGTTTAGCCTTTACAAAAAGTGACTCCGATGGATAAAATAAGAAATAAGGTTGTATGTAAATGAGTAGAGGTATCAAAGGTTAATTAGAGAGAAAGATGTTGAGAGTGTTATTTGTATTGTCTAGGTCTAAACAAACTCCCTTTAACTAGAGCAATGCAATTTTAGTTGGGTTAGATATGGAACATGTCTTAAGCTGTTGCAAATGATTTGGTTTCCTCGATCCTTCCAGAAACTTAACTCTGATTTAGATAATAGTAAAAAAGTGGTTGCAATTAGTTGACCCCAAGATTATTGTTGTTGTACATGTTATATCTAGCTTCCTTTTTTTTTTTTTCTCCTGGACCCTGGTTATGTAAACCTGTTTGTTGTGTTTTATTTTCAGAGTTTGTGACTGGTTTCTGATCATGTGGGTGAGCTCCCGTTTTGTTTCCCGGGGCAACCAATTTTAACAAATAATTCGTGTATTGAACTTTAAAGTAGTCTAGGCATTTATCTTTTCCGAACCTCTATCTCTTTACGAATCATTTAACTATAGATTACTTTGCTCTGCAAAATACTTATTCGCAGAAGTTATTTTGTTTTTCCTTGTTATAGGTTCTCGTTCAAGATTTTAACTGTGCATTGCAAGAGAATTTCCTTCTTCAGGTAATATTGATCTTTATATTAAATATATGTTTGGGCGCTCTTCTTCTAAAATTATAATTAAGAATCCGACCGTCATAGAGTCGACGGGCCCCACTATGGCAGCCGTGTTTGACTGCTTTATCTGCAGTCAATTAAAAAATTTGAGGGAAAGACCATGGTGTCCCTCACTTGTTGCATTCCATATTCTTAAGCAGGACAATATTGACATTTCAAAATAGAAAAGGACGGCTGCCAGTTTTTTTCCCAAATATTGCGGCTGAATCAAGTTCAAGCATACTGTTACAATGTTTATATTTTTGATTAAAATGTGGAATTAATGGCTCTAAGTTGTCTAATAACTTTAGGACTGTTACAGTATTCCTGATGGGAGTGTTATTCTTCATTGCAGGGCCACATGTACCTCTTTGACCATTATATCTGCTTTTATTCCAACTTATTTGGATTTGAGACGAAGGTATGCTTGTGCTTATTTCATGTGCCTCTGTCCATTATCTGCTTTTGCTGCACCTCTGTGCATATGAGGCAAGGGTTTTTGTAAATAAGTATTTTCTCTTTTGTATTTTTAAGCTAATCAATTTAGACCAGAGTTTGTTTGGATGGTATCTGTGTTCATGTTCATTCTTATACTGTGTTTGTGGGTGAATGGTTCATATTCAATTGATTGTACAACTATAAACCATGACAGTTAGATGAACTAAATGATTGAAAGGTAAATAAATTTGTAGGCAATTTATGTGAAGAAAGCAAAAATGTCTTCATGAATTTTGTCTTTTTGAGGCAATACTGCTCTTCGATCAAGTATCACATATTTAGTTTGTTAGACAGATTCAGGATTTATTCATCATCAAAGATCATGTGGTATATGAAATGGTGCTTGGCAGCTAATCATATTCCTACAAGATTTCTTCAGTATTGGCTTGGTCAACTGGAAATCTATGCTATACTATTAATTGTTCTCTATTTCATTCTTATCCATGTCATTTATCTTCGGATCATAAGATCTCTCCCTCCATTTCCTTCTGTTCCTAGTATTATAAAAAGACAGGTTGGGGAGTTTTGAACAGCTTTCATGTAAATTCCAGGGGAACAATGATATGTATAAACACGTTCCTTAGCTGCAGTCAGCCAGTATCTTGAGATAAACTATTGCACAAATTATGATGTGATTTCCACGGTTGTCTATAATTTTAGTACTTCTCGTTAATATGATTGGTTTCTTCTTACCGCTTCAAGTTTACTGCTCTTCTAGGTCGGAAAATCTTTTATTTCTGTTGGTAATTAGATTGCATAAACATGTAGCTTCGGAACTGAGAATACAAATGTCGGATTATGACATGGTTGCATTTGCAACAGTTACACAGTAGGTATAGTGATGTTTGAATTTGCGATCATGTTGATTTTGATCTTTAGTCTATTAGTTACTGTGAATAGATGAGATTTAGTGATTCTTTGGTTTTCAAGGTCATACACACTCTAAATATTTGGAATTTTAAAATAAAATGACTGACCTTTGAATGTGGATTTGATCCTACTAATATTGTTTGATGCGTCTTTTGTTTCGTCAATACCATTTTGGTGGTAGGTCCTTAATTCATCAACAATTTTAACATTGACACTTCATATTTTAGAAAATCATCCCATTTCGTGAAGTCACGTTTATAAGGAGAGCAAAGGTAGCAGCTATCTTCCCTACTGCGATAGAAATAATAGCTGGAGGGCAGAAGGTATTACCTAGTTTTAATGCTGTATTACATTGTGTTCTATAAATGTCACTTACTTTTTTTTACTTGATATAAGATCATCTACTACTTTGTCTTTAAACAGTGTTTCTGTTTTGGCAGTATTTCTTCACCTCTTTTTTATCCCGTGATGAAGCTTTCAAGCTCATTAATGATGGCTGGTTGCAGCATAGCAATGGGTCTAAAGAAATTACAGATCAGCAGGTATTTAGATGTTTAATGGAATATAAAATCATGCTTAATAATTATAATTAACTCGAACCATATTCAGATTTTGAACTCGTTAAGTTTTTTGTTTTATATTTTTCCTATATCTTCCTGGTTGGGCACTGTGTTTCTGTGTTAATTGTTATATATGTTGTACATTTTTAATTTAATTAGTGAAAAAAATATTGATGAAAACTCATGGCAGTGCTTTGACATAATTTCCGCCTTTTATCCTTATAAAGTACCCTGGGGATAAGAATTGATAATTGTTATCTGATTATCACCATTCCATGTCATTGTGATAAAATGGAATTCTAGTTTTATGGCTGCTGGACAGTGGGCAATTGGTTATAAGGTTGGATGAATAGTCTTGTCGTGTGAGACAACTTCAAGACTCCTGCGACTTGTTTTGAAATATGGATGGATGACATGCATGACACTTGAGTTCATATTCCTTTCTATATTCAAGGATACAATTATTGACACCTGATTCCTCAACTCACTACTACATTCGAGGATACATTTATTGGCTTGTGAGCAGCTGGAAATCTTTGCTTAGACTTGATATGAAACACTGCAATCTCCTTTGATGTTCAGGGAAATCCAGGCTTAGTTTCTTTCACTGGAAACTAA
>CAIGRR010203863.1:0-10503 GCA_903798365.1 Fraxinus sp. 1973-6204 | reverse complement strand
AATATTATCTTAATCAACTACCTCAACCAATAAAAATATGAGCTTGTTTGGGAGGGATTTTAATCAAGATTTTAATCAAAATTCTAGCCGTTAACTATCAAATGAACCAATATGTTTGACTTTCCCTCTCACAGGTGGGGTCCACGGATTGACTATAACGGCTATAATTTTGATTAAAATCCCTCCCAAACACACTCTGAGTTTAGTTCAAAGCACGACCAATCGGGCTACACAGCCCGGGTGAGTGACCGACTATTTCCCGGGTGACGTGGAATACACAGTAAAAAAAAAAAAAATCAATTAAAGAATAACCTCTCCAAAAACGAACTCATTCCCCCAAATCCACACCCACACAATCAATTCCTCCCAATTCAAAACCAACACTGTCACCATCTCCGGCGGCACGTCAATGTAAGGTGCCGTCGCTCCTCTTGCGTCCATCTACTATTGCGGCATCGGATGACTTTGGATCTCCGCACCGCACTCGAATTTTTTTTGGATGAATACTTTTGAGAGTTAATTAAATGAGTGGCACTAAAGTTTATACTTGGTTACTATTTGCTCATCGAAAAATAAAAGGTTACGAAATGCTCACTGAATTATTCATTTATTTACCCATCAATCACCATGGTCATTTCCCGTTTATACAATAGGCAAAAAATTCCACGTGGCAGACGAAAAAATGACGTGGCAAACGAAATCAGTTAATCACTCCACGTGGATCTGAATTCTTTTAGATAAACACAATTTCTCCAATTTGAAACCACAACATCTTCAATCAAAATAAAAACTTCTCTTATCAAACCCACAAATTGAAATCAAATCCATCCCCAAATCATCCCAAATCCTAGGGCTTCTCCACAAACTAATTACTTCGTATCCACATCCAAGAAGTTCAACATCTACATTCCCAGTTAATAGAAATTTCTGCAATTCACATTTCGTCCCAAATCAGCGAAAACCCTAGGTTTGTTCTCCACATCAATTTCTACAATTGGGAAATGGACAGTTGCATCCTCATCGTAGTATTTCCAAGGAGTCTGGCATTTGAAATTGACATTTGAAGAACAATTATGGTTGTTTTAGGTGGTAGGTTGGTGGTGCTGTCTGGAAGTTGCAGGGACATATGTGTTGTTCTTGATGCCGATTTTTGAATCGTAGTGCTTTTTTTTTTTTTTTGCATGTTGTTAGGATGTTGGAGTATTATTAGTTAGGGATGTAGATGTTGTTCTAGTTTATAAATTGCAGTTTGTAATTGAATGGCCAAATAGTCCAGATTATGAATTGGCAGTTTGTTGGTATACTGTTTTGTGAAGTTTTGTTGTTTGAATTGATAGTCTAGTTTTTTGATTGCTGTGAACATATTGCAAGTTATTTTTACTAATTTTGGAAGTAGCTTTGAAAATCATAGTTGCTGGTAGAAGACACAATGCAAGCTGAAAATCCAATAAAACAGCAGTACTAAGCCATCAGGAGAAAAAACATCATCAAGAGCGTTGGTTCGTACAAACTGTCTAATAACCCATCCAAGTTTTATGAAATGTGCCATTTTAAATATAGGTTTGCACAGCACAACTAGAAACAGCGGCCATCTCCTCCTCGACTTCAAAATGGCTGTATGATATGACCAATCTTTGTGTTAATTATGTATTAAATAGATGTGTTTCCATCTGGAAGCTTTGTTACAGAACGAGACAAATAAGATACATCACTTGCCTTGAAATAGAAAAAGTCGTGTTTTCCATACAAAGTTGTGAGACAATGAAAGAAGTAGCTGGATAGAGAAGAGAAACTATAAGGTTTGGGATCTGTGTGCTCACCAGTTTCATCAGAACCAATAAATTGATAAATTCAGCTGAAAATCCATTAAAACAGTAGTAATAAGTCTTACATCATCAGTAAAAAGCCATCAGCAAAATGAAACTTTTTTACATTAATAGTTTCAGCTTCTTGACACAAAAACAAAAATACAACTATCTTCTACGACAAAACTACTGCACAATTGTCAAACTAGAATAGAATTCTGATAGTTGCTACTGAATTGCTGAATTTTGCATTTTTTGTGTGGCTTGTGAAGTCTGTGAATTGAAGTGGAATACTTGTAGTTCGCTAGAAGAATAATCAGTATGCAGCTCCACCTCACTTGGGCAATCTAACTCATCAGAACTTTTATCTTCTTCACCTCCAACCTAAAGTTCGAGTGCAGGGTCTGCATGTAATCCAAACTCAATATGCTCAGTGGCATTCTTATCATAGTGGAAATCATCATCGTTAACCTCATTATCTGAATCAATCAACTGATATTCAATTGGTATCTCTTCTTCTTCAGCTGTATCATCTTCATTGCAACAAAAATTATGGTTAAAACTAGATAGGAGACTATGATTTAATTAACTCATACGTTTGAGCCTTTTGGATGAAGACTTTTGAGCCTTAAAACGAAATTCTGAATGCATAATAAGATTAAGATCTATTCATCAGTTTGAACTAGGGATACTAATGAGTCAGATCAATGCATGATGAACACTTGGAAAGTTATGGCTGCTCGTGCTCAATTGTCTATGGGATTAAGTAAGGTTTTCCAATTGGCTGCTCTATGCTAATTAATTGTTTTTGAGCTTACTGATTGGGCTGCTCTGAAATTAATTAGTGTATGAATGAGAGATAAATTTGTGTCCATGTATTATTTTGATACAAAGTGAGTTCATGTCATGCGGATTATTATGTTAATTTTAGCTGTCAAAAGTTAACTTATTGTAATACAAAAATTGTAAATTCACACATAATTTTAATACAAAAATTGAATCTATCTATAATTTTAATGCATGGATAAAGTTTATATACTGATAGGGCCTTTAATGCATAACTTCTCTGAATTGTCGGAATTGCTTGTACAAGTCCTGTTAATGCAGTCAAATGTATTCGCTTTATATTTAGTTATCATGTTATTTATGCTGCATGACAATTGTGGTTTTTGAGATTGGGTTGAGAAAGAAAAATCAATCGGTGAATCCTCTAGTGGTAGCACTTCCTTAGTTAACCATGCGGTGGCTGAAAGACTTGACGATTTGTCTCAAATGTTCCAATCTCGCGTTCGTGTCACGGTGAACGTGAAAGTATGCAAGGCAAAAGGTAGCACGGAGTCGAACACATGAGTTGAGGTGTCGCCTTGATTAGTAGTTATTAATCGAACGGTTACACGAAGTTTTGTATATGTCGGATTATTATGTGAACTTTGTTCGTAAACTTTTGGAATGTGAACTTCTGTATAAATTAACTTTTAGTTTATATAGTTTATTTCCTTCATTAATTTCAGAACATACTCAGTGAGTGGGCTAAAATGCACACACAAGGATTCAGGCAAAGAAGTCCCCACATTTTCAGATCAATTGCATCATTCAAGTTACTACAAATTGCTTCTTTACACTCCATATCAATGTGCAGTATAACATATTCAAGTTACTACAAGGGCAGTGTCGAACAAAAGGGTTTGCCACTAATTGTGTCTTCATAATGATGATTTACTTTGAGCAAACACGGGCTTCCTTTATCTTGAAATTGGGACTGAATCAAAATTATTGTGCATTTCCAACCCTGAAACCTGAAAATTTACAATCAACTCAAAATAAGGAAAAATGTGCAACAACAGCTAACACATAGGTGTCATTAAGAAATAAAAATATAAAGAATATATGAGTTTCATTTTCCACTGTTAAGAGGTCATAAATTTTGCCTAGAGAGCAAAATCCCAATCTGATTGCATATTTGCCACCCTTTTATACTAGTAAACTACAAACATTCACTAACAACTCCATAGTAAACTACAAATAACAGGATGATTATACTAGATCAAAATGCCGAGTAAGACCGCAATAGCAACCACAAACATTCACTAAACAACTTTTCACGATCCCTTCTTTAATAGTCCCGTGCCAAAAGTAAAAAACAAAAGGATATGATAAATGTAGGCGAATATTCAGACTTCAATCATATAACAAAATGGTAAAAACAATAGAGAAAATGGACTTTGAAAAACATAACCTACTGTTAACAATAAAGAGAAATTATTTCCATAAATGGCAAGCTTAAACCACTGGAAACTACACAATTAAACAGAGTGAGTGGGGGAGGTGGAACCCTTTTTAACGAACAAACCCGTTTATACTTCAATTAATGGTGGCAGAAATGTGTCCTCATCCACCGCACCGATTTGTGCTTCAATCCCGCTACCGATTTTCAGCTTGGATGGTTGGAATTGGAAATGGGTCGAATTAAGGTTGGCACGGGAAGCGCAGCAAGCCCAGATTTTCAAATTAATTTTGTCCCAAATGTTTCTTCTGTGTATTTCTCCAACTCATTTCCCGTAAATCTGCTAAAATTCGAGAAATGAGTGTCATTGAGCCAGAGAGAGACTACACTGAGCCTGCATTTGGAGGGAATAAGTAATTGTCACGTGGGAACATTTTAAAACCCTGTCAACAGGGTGTCATTGAGCCTGGGCCACAAGCACGACTGCAGATTTCTGTAGGAAAAGCTACAGTAGAAAACCCTTCGCCTCTCGCACTTTACTTATCCTTTTCCCACAGTCGTATCCTCCACTTTTCACACCCTTCTTCTTCTTTCAAACTCACTCCCAAAATCAATCCAATTTCATTCTCTTTTTTATCAAGTATTTTTGCCCTTAAATTTCACCCATGACCTCAATTAATTTCAACTTGTTTAATGAAAACTGGTTCAAAAACCCACCAAAAATCCCATTCCAACCCATAAACCTCCTGCAATCATTCTTCAAACCTCACTCCAAGACCCCAAGTTTTGCTTCCATTACAAATCCTTTTTCCAGACAGCCCAAGAATGATCCAAAGAAACCCGGGAAGTACGGCCAAATGCTGGATCAATTCTACTGGGAGTGCGAGAATTTGCCGGACTACCGGCACACCCCGGAGGTCGAAAGGATTTTGAATGAGGACCCAGCTATTGAGAAGAAAGAGAACCCGACCCAGGAAGAAATTGAGGAGAATGAGAAGTGGTGGGCTGATCTTCGGGCTAGCCCGGTTGCTCAGTTTTTGGCTCAGGCTGAAGACATTGCTGATAAGCTTAATGAGCTTGAGCTCAAGGAGAATTCCACTCCTTACAGGAGAGAAGACAAGAAATTGTGGCAGGTACTTTGAGTTTTCTCTTCAGTTTTATTACTATTTTGACATTTACATTTAGTTAAATATCTTTAATAAGTGAAGTGTCAAATGTGAATTTTGTAATTCTGTGAAGTTCATTTTCCTATTTGCATTTGAATTTTGATGTATTAATTGGTTAGAATTTGTTGAAGGCTATGAATTACTTTGTTAGTATTTTTAGTTGCGAATTTTGTTTTAACCAATTGTTATAGCCGTTCTAGATTAGGTTACACTAATGTTAGATAAAGATGTCACTGGATTCGATTCTAGAATGAAATTAATCTAATAATTACTGGTTTCAGTTTGTTTTTGGTTAATTTTTACAGTATTAATATTCTTTTTTGTGTGTGTTTCGTTTTCATTATGTTTGTGTAGGCATTGCCAAATGTGATTGGGCTGGATGGGAGGCCAATGCCGAGGAAGTCAATAAAGTCGAGGGGGGAGATGGAAGATAAGTTCTGGGATTTTGCAAGGCAGTTCTTTTTTGGGCTTTGGGGTTTCCAGCAACGGCCATACCCACCGGGGAGGCCTATAGATGTTGCTCAGGCTATAGGGTACAAGAAACTTGAGAAGCGGTATTATGATTGTAAGTTTTTGCAAAGCTTTCATTCATTTGCTCCATATTTTAATATTTTTCTTTTTACACAGTTTCTCTCTTTTATTACTTTATTATGTTTTTCTTTGAATAGAAGTGTTCTTTTTACATGATCATATTGACTTTTGGGCACATTTTTGGGTCTCAGACCCCAGGATTTTATTAAACTTTGTGGCTTCTAGAAATTGATTATGGTACTCTAAATGTAAAATTTCTTGGATCTCTGTAGAAATGGTTTACTTGTGGTGCTTGTCATTGGTTTGAATATGCAGGTGACGTCTAAGACTTCAGCTACTTCAGGTAAGAATGTTCTAACGGATGTAACACACTCGAACATTCTTATAAAAGTTAACAAGAAAATGGTTATTTTCTATGTTTGTATGGATCAGATTGTTGCAAAATGTGTTGGTCTGAATGAATATGAGCTCTTGCAATTTGAATCCTTATCAGGAAATCTTGCTTCCAAAAACATCATTCCATAATATTTGGTTTTTGTTCATATTTCTAATTTGATGAACCTTCATTTTATATTTTTTCCACTTGCTTAGTCCAGTGGGGGGCAGTTATCCCCACTGGACTTTGGAGGAAAATTTTTTGTTTTTGGGCTTCTCTATTGAAGAGAGTTGAAGAAGACAGAATAAGATGGAGGAATGCTGTGTATTTCTTTATCATGTGCAATGTAGCATTTGTTTTACAGAAATTTGGCTGGTACTACATCTAACAACCCTTTAGAGGTGTTGCTATCCTATTGGAACAAATGTCTAGTCTAACAACTATTAAACTTATCAATGCCCTAATTATACTTATTTTTTACATGAGTGATCTATTTATCAGATTAGAAACAGTTTATTATGTTTTATTTTATAATTTGTGACGTTTAACATGTAGAATGATACTTGATTCATTTATTCATCTATAGAATTTAATTGGTGATTATCAACTGTTAATGACATTTGAAGTTGTATTATATATGTTTGTTGTTCTATGAGAGCTTTCATATCCGTTCTTTGAGGTAATGTCTAATAAATGAGCTTAAATGCCAAGTGTATAAACCCACTAAAACATGTATATCTTCTAACCATCTGAATTAAGATAGTCAACAAAATCTTTTGAATTTTTCTAATAAAGAGCAATCTGATAGTTTTCTTCCTATAACATTGGAATATTTAAGAATTTGTCAGTAGAGATTTAAGAACTAAGAACGTGGATGGTAATTGGTATGTTTATATGTTGAGGTCAACCACGGCATAAAACTTAAGGAATGACAAATTTATGTCACTTTGATGTTATCATTAAAGTATGAAATTCCATAGAAAACAATTGTAAAATATGGAAGAAAAAAACTTATAACATTTTTAGCATTCTTGTGTCTGTGTTTTATTTTTACTCAAGGTATTCCCCCGCTGAAGTATATTCCTTGCCCTGCCTCCTTGGTTAATGTTGTTTTGATCTTCAGTCTGTTCATTATTGCACGTCCCATAACTCATGCTTTACCTCAGGGTGAGTGTTTTACAGTTTCAGCTTATGAAATCTCTTAGCCGTTAAGTTAAATTAATTAAGAAGTAGTGAGGTGTTATACGGCGTTTCGTCAACTGTGGATATATACTAGGCTAAGTGATGGATTTCATCTCTTCTATTCTCTTCACTTAACAGCGAGTCTAACAAGGCTCAGGTGCTGAGTATTGTAATGCAGTATAAATTACTAACTTTTGTAAATAATTTGTTTTTTAGTTCTCGTGTTTAAATGGTGCATGTAATTTTTTAATCTGATGTTATATACTTGTATTGCTTTTCTCTTAGTTATCATGAGGAGTGGTGGGTTTTACTATAAGGATCGCTTGGGTCGTACAAGAGGACCAATGGAATTAATTCAGCTTAAAACTGCTTGGGGTGCTGGAATTATTGATAAGCATACGTTTATATGGGGTGAAGACATGGATGAATGGGCACCCATTGGCATGATATATGGTATGGAGCGTGCAATTGCCACTTGGGAAGGTTTGTAATTTGTCCCCTGTAATTGTTATCCACTTTGTTGATAATTGGCATATAGAATGTCATTTTGTTTGAATGTATAGTTACAATTCCAGCACATTTTCTTTTTGTGGATATACAAGAAGGTGGAATCCATCTCGAAAATTATTGTTAATAGATTGACAGGTTTCCAAATCATGAGATGTTTAGCTTCTTCTTCTTCTAAAAGGAACAAGAGGTGTTGTCTTTATGAGTCTATAATATTTAGATACGAGAAGTTAATTTTCACTTGTCCATTTACTGTATAATTTTTCTTGAGAATGTGAATTTTGATTTTATAAACTCGTTTTTTATTAGCTGCGTGTTTAATTTCTTTTCAGTTAGATTAGGTGCTGCTGCAACAGCTTTCCTTCATAAACTACAGAAAGGTATACCGCCTTGGGTTCCACTAAAGGGGTTCGAGGATAAAACATATAAGCAGCTCCAAGAAGAAGCATGTGAGAGCAAAAGGCGTGATTTAGCTGTGCTGGAAGCTAACAACGGTGTTTGGCCTGGTGTAAGGACACCTAGTCATGCCCTGTTTCTTTGGGCAGGTGGCTCGGAGCTGACATCAATTCTGGAAGAGGACCACATGCCCAACAAATACATCCCGAAAGATCTTAGGTATTATCTTCAGTATATTATGCATTTCCCTATTTGCTGTAGTTGGTTTTGATACTTTTGTGAAGGGAAATTGCATCATTGGTGTCCCCAATCTTCCAAGGAAGCTACTACTTCCTCAACCTTCCACACTTCTAGTTCCAAAATAAGCCTCCAACAACAGAAATAGGTCAGATCTCGGTCAAGTTGTTATGTTGCCCTCACAAGTCCAACTTAATGTATATAAGTTTCATTTGTCAGTTTGGACTAGTGTCCAAAAATTTGAAGTGGGGAATGTTACTATGCGGGTCCCGTGAGAATTGGATGGTTTCTATGGTCGAGAACTCATCATGCAACTACAATAGATTGGGAAATTGTGCTTTTTTTCCCCTCTGCGAATGGCATATTGTCTTTATGTTGGTTGGGTAAATCGTATTTTCTCGTCATGAAATAACTAGATTGCATATTTCTTACTTCACTTTAACATGCAAGTACTCCTTAGCTTTTCCCAAATTAATCTAGTTTACGTGTCATTCTTGTGGGACAGGCTTGAATTGGCTAAAATTATTCCTGGATTAAGGCCATGGGAGGTTATAAGTGTCGAACAAGCCATGGATCAGATCACCTATGGTGGCGAGTGGTTCCGTGAACCTCTTGGTACATTCACGACTGGCCCTCCATATATCCGTGAATGGAATAAGGATGTGATGGTATGTGCTGCCGCAAAATTTCTTATCTTAATTATATTACATTTGTTGGTTCAAATGCACTACATTATGTGAATGTGGCTACTATATTAAAACCTTCTTGTTCTGATTTCTTTTATGCAGAGATTGTTTCAAATTTTCTACAGCCTAAGTGTTCAAGTGTACAACAAAATGGAACGGACTATTCCAGGTTTCAGCAGTGTCATGGAGAAGGTCCAAGCTGATTCTATCGCAAGACAAGACAAACGGAAGGCAAAGAGGGCTGCACAGATGAGGGCCGAGGAAGGAGCTGCATTGTTTGGTCGAGTTGAAAGTGATAAATAACGCGCTCTTCTGATGATATCTTTTGTTTACTTTCATTTTCTCTTCGATGATATGGCAATTGATTTATCATTGTCAGCAGTTAGTGTTGCGTTTATCCTGTGGTCGAATAGGGCAATGATAGAACAGCATTTTGGATTTTAGGACCTCAACAATTTTGACCCTGCAACTTGACATAATACATACTGTTATGTTTGGGGGTAACTTATAAGTATGGAAGAGAAAAAGTATCTCTTTATGAGCTCACTTATAAGTTATTAATTGTACCTAAACATGTTAGTTAAATATAAAAAGGTCAAGTTGAGTAATGTTAAATGTCCAAGAAAGATTTACATCAAAAAAATAAAAAATGTCCAAGAAAGATGGACTGAATCGAGCAATATACTTGAGACACATTGCCTAAAAACAGTAAAGATATTAATTCAAAACTAAACCCAGAGTGATAATTAAAATTAAAAATTCTTCTGGATAACTTAAACAAAAATAAACAGCCGACCTCTTTATTTATTTATATTGGCATCGAATTGAGAGCGAATCCATGGGCGGGCGGTCACGTGCGTGTCTCTCATAAGACAATGGACAGGTACGTGGCATAAACCTAGGACGTCTGTCTGACTGTCTCCCTCCCTCCCTCCCTCCTTTCACTTGTGTCTATATAATTCTTGGATTATACAGAAAGACCCTTGTAGAAAATCATTCATAGTGATAATTATGGAAGAAGCAGTGACAGAAATTAAAGATTTGGTTTTCTCTGAAAATGAGGAAAAGGAGAGTGTGGAATCAACAGGTGGGGTGTTGAACAATTTGGTTTCCAATCCCAAAGAAGAAGAAGAAGAAGAAGAAGGTGGTGTGAAGAATTTTATTTCCAATTTAATTTCGCCCAAGAGTAGTCCAAGATTGAGTGGGGATATGGATAGCAAGGAAAAGTGTGATGATCTTGGATTCAAAGACGAGTCAGGTGAGGATCTTGGCGGTGGTGGTGGGTTTGTTAAGAATCTAGTGTCAAGCATCTTTCATCAAAGTGAAGGAGAAGGTGAAGAAAAGGAGAAAGTTGAAGAAAAATGTGGGGTAATTGATAGTCTTGTCTCTCACT
>CAIGRR010203861.1:0-11910 GCA_903798365.1 Fraxinus sp. 1973-6204 | reverse complement strand
TTTTGAATTTTGAAACTTGATTTTGTATTTTTGAAATGGTGTAAAGTAAATGTTTTAGAAATGTATTGTTCCCTTAGACATATTAAATTTCTTAATTGGGCCAGTATCAGCCCATTTCATAAGCCCGATTGTGCTGACTAGAGAATTATTCTTGGACAACATTGATTTTCTCGTTAAATCAATTAGAAAAGCCTAAAAAGCTTTGATAATACAATGAAATAGATAAATTGTGAT
This sequence comes from Fraxinus sp. 1973-6204, assembly GCA_903798365.1. Taxonomy (NCBI): domain Eukaryota; kingdom Viridiplantae; phylum Streptophyta; class Magnoliopsida; order Lamiales; family Oleaceae; genus Fraxinus; species Fraxinus sp. 1973-6204. The sequence continues at coordinate 11,676 of CAIGRR010203861.1, read as the reverse complement.
AAATAAATACTGTGTGATCTAAGAATTTATTAATTTGTGATCAATAATTTGATAAATTTTAGCCTAAATATAATTTGTGATCAATTAATTTGATATTTTGTGATTATAAAATAAGTTGTGACTTACAATAAATTGTGAAGTATAAATTATGAAATCTTCCCCCATTATATTTTTTAATTGGGACTGTCAGCCCATTTCATAAGCCCGATTGTGCTGACCAGATTTATTTACGTTTAAATAACCTAATTTACTTCACTCTAAAGTAAAAATTCTTCCATCATTTTATATGAAAAATTTATTTGGATTTTTTTTTTTTTGGGAAAGAAACGTCTTTATAATTTCAAAATTTATTTTTTCATAGTTAAAAATTTCTTTACTTAATTGTCCTTAATGCAATGTTGTTGTTCCAACATTAAAAATGAATAACTTTTTTAAAAAAATGAAGAAATTTTAATTTAGGTTCGTGATTGAGTTTTTAACACAAAAATGTGTTCGTATTTATTTATCTACAGTTGATTATAAATTTCAGATCAAGTTAACAATATCAGCACTCGATTTATAATAAGAAAATGATTTTTAATAAAAGTGTAAACCTCAAATTAACACAATCATTTTATCAATATACAATGAAAACAAAATTGTAGAAGATCATTTTAACATTTATTTATCTCAAAAATTAAATTTGAGCTTGAAAGTTAAAAAATAATCAGAAACAGTCTCGATTCATTGCTTCTACAATTTTTAATAGAAATTCGAGATAATTTTTTGGAAATAATTTACAGAGAGGAAGAGAAAATCATATTAATAAAAATTTAAAAAGCTACAACCGACGAGCCAAAATTTCTTGCTGCTGCATGTCAGCCCGAAACTTGGCTATAAACTCTTCAGCTCTCTCATTAATTCCTTCCATTTGTGGTGATGCTAACACCAATGATTCCCACATATCATCTGCTGCATGCTTGTCCTCTTCTGTCAAATAATTACTTTTCTGATTATAATCAGAAACCCCACTTTTCTTTAAACTGCTTGATGAACATTTCTCCTTATTTTCGCTTGATTCGTCCACTTCTTGCTCTTTGAATACAGATACCGGTTCTATAAACAACTTATCAACGTACACAGGAGTTGTTATTTGTTGTAGATGACATTGATAACCTAAAGCAGCAGGTTTTTTGTGTTTGAATTTCTTACGTTGAATAGAAAGGGTTGGTTTTAGCCATGAAAGTTTCTTTGAAATTTTTCGGGATCGGGTTTTTTGTTTCTTCATCGCTTTGGATTTGTGCAATCTGAGTTGAAATTTTCTGGTGAGGACCTTCCATACTTTTCTTGGAGGCAACAATCTTCCCAAATTCAAGAAAGTCATTAGATACAGAGAGATAAAGGTTGTAGATAAGGAGTTTACGAGGGTTTCAAGAGTGATGTGAAGAAATCTAGGGGTTGTTTTTTTATAGTGGTGTGAGAGAATTATTCTTGGACAATATTGATTTTCTCGTTAAATCAATTAGAAAAGCCTGAAGATTTTTGATAATACCTTTTACACGAGATACTCCGTGATTGGAACAGAACATAGCTTGCTCCTACATCGAATAAAGATGAAAACATAGATCAATTTATAATTGTTTGGGACTTTGGGCTACTTCTCTTAACAATGTTGACCTTTAAGATGGAACCCTAAATCTTAACATGATATCAGAACTTGTTAATCTCCAACGAGTGATTCAATCCTATTAAGACTCAAAAAATATTGAGCACGCGGATTTCAAGATTGATCTGCTCAAATGAGCCACCATCTTACTGGACATATTAAGTGATAAAATCCCACATCGAATAAAAATAAAAATATAGATTAATTTATAATAGTTTGTAATATTCCTCTTAACAAGGTTAACCTTTTGAAATCACAAATCTTAACACTGGGAGTAATAATCATACAAGTTATGAAAGAATTAAAACATTTTCAAAATGGGCCAAATTTTCAATCATTTTTATTTGTTTCTTAAATATCATTGGTTGATTATAAATCCATAATTATACTTCAAACAATCCCATGATTAAAATTACATAAACATAGTCGATGAGTAGTAGTAGATAGAATTCTACGTTATGAAAAATTGAACTACTTGTAATTAATATATCAAAGGTACAATGGACATTTTTTCTCTCTTTTCTTACTAAGAGAATTAAGAGAATAAAATTAAAGAATATGACGACGTGCCTTATATATTATTTAGTTTATAAATATGCCTTTACTATATCTTTTTATTTTTCTCTTCCAATTCGATGGAGCATTAATTCTTGTTTCTGGAAATGCATCTGCTTTACATTTTCCCACTTGCACAGATTCTATAATAGCTTAGAAATTACGTTCAATCCATGGCCACTAGTCAAGAGTCGATGTGGGTAGGCTCAAAAACCCTTTTCAGCATATACACCTTTTTCGATTTTTTTTTAATTTTTCCTTCGCTCTTAAGGAATTAGCAAGAAGAAAGGTTTGAAGTGGACGTAAAAGATAAAGAAGGAAAAGAAGGAAATAAATTGGAGTAAAAGGGTTTTTACTTATTCACAAACTTCTCGTAGGACAACTTCTCATTTCCCCGTCTGATGGAAAACTCTTTCCATTCCGCATAACTTTACCTTTCTCTAATAGGATTTTAGTAATACGAGAATTGAACCATCCCTAATTATGGCAAACTCCTATGCTTCTACCATTACGACATTTCTGAACAACTTCTTGAATAACAAAAATGCGATTCGATTCAATGTACATTTATCGAACCCCATGTCATTCATATCCCCTATTCTTGATCTTCCTTGCTATTACTCACTATTTTATATTTTAAAAGTCCTGGCAAGTGAAGACTGAAGCCCAAGACTTATATCTCGGATCCCATGGCCAAACTGGCCCAACAATTGAACCCAAAATAAACTTCGTGCATAGTTAGGAGCCTGCATCAGACATTATTGTCCAGGTGTCTGGTACCATGCAAATGTGTTTACACCAAAACACCTCAAACCACCACGTAGAATATTACATTTGTTTTCTTCAAAATCTGCGGCGAAGTGTCTAAAAATGGTGTCACAATCCATGCAGAAGATAACAAAACCCTTCAATGCCACACGGCTCTCCACATTTTCCTTCATCCCACTATAAAATCCCCCCTCAAAGCTCCATTTCCATCATCCCCATTTCTTCTATATTATCTCTTGGTCTAGTAAATCAATGGCGTCGAAGTTTCTTCTAGCCTTGTTTCTCTCTCTGTTTATATCTTCTGTAATGTGCCAGAGGACCCCTCAGCTCAGTGAAGCCCAGCAGTGCCACTTCCAACGCCTCTCAGCTTCTCAGCCTTCCCGCCAGATCCAATCCGAGGGCGGTGTGACTGAATTGTGGGAGGAAAATGAAGAACAGTTCCAATGTGCTGGTGTTGCGGCCATGAGAAACACCCTCAAGCCTAATTCCCTCTCTTTGCCCAACTATCACCCCACTCCACGCCTCGTTTACATCGAGCGCGGTAAATTTCAATTTAGTGAATATTACAGCCCTCGATTTTATTTGAAAAGGTATAACAGAAAGTAAATTTTTTTGTTGCGTGCAGGTCAGGGTTACATAAGTGTAACCTTCCCAGGTTGTGCAGAAACGTATGACTTTCAACAGACTCAGATGGCACAAGAGAGCCAACAGGACCTACACCAGAAGGTGCACCGCATTCGCCAAGGAGATATTATTGCTATTCCGGTCGGTGCAGTCCATTGGTGCTACAATGATGGTATCGAAGACCTCGTCGCAGTCTCTGTGAACGACCTTAACCACCAGTCCAACCAGCTTGATCAAAAATCAAGGGTAATTTTCCATTTTTTAATCAATTTTTGATATGGTATTGTTGGGATATTTTAAAGTAATTAAATGCCTGTGGAAATATTTTACAGTCATTTTACTTGGCCGGAGGAGTACCAAATAGTGGCCAGCAACAGCAAGAAAGCGATAATTTCCAGAGCATTTTGCGGCCATTCGACACTGACCTGATGGCTGAGGCGTTCAACATTCCGGCGGAGATTGTGCAGAAAATGCAAAGAGAAGATCAGAATCAAAGAGGACTCATTGTTAATGTTCGAGAAAGACTCAGTTTCATTAGGCCCGATGAAGGGCAAGAACAAGAACAAGAACAAGGACAAGGACAATCTGATAATGGCTTAGAAGAAAGCTTGTGTACAATGAAGATCCGAACCAACATTGAAAACCGTAGAGGCGCTGATATATACTCCAGACAAGGCGGAAAAGTTAACGTTGTTGACAGGCATAAGCTTCCTCTCCTTAAGTACATGGACATGAGTGCTGAAAGAGGCCGTATATACAAGGTAAACTATGCCCTCAGATCTTCACAATTTGTCACCTTATGTGATGAACAAAAATTTTCGATTCTTTTCATATTGATCAAATTATATCCGGTATTGTTTGTTATGTCTTCCAGGGCGCATTGGTGACCCCGCACTGGTCCATGAACAGCCATACAATTGTATATGTAACTGGAGGAGATGCTCAAGTACAAATAGTGGACAACAATGGGCATACCGTAATGAATGACAAGGTGAGCCAGGGCAATATTTTCGTGGTTCCTCAGTTCTACACCTCCACTGCGAAGGCCGGAGACTCTGGGTTCCAGTGGGTGGCTTTTAAAACCACGGGGTGGCCGATGAGAAGCTCTCTGGCTGGTTACACTTCAGTTATAAGAGCAATGCCTCTACAGGTTCTAACAAATTCATACCAGATTTCACCAAATCAAGCTCAACAGATCAAGGAGAATCGAGGAGGAGAAAGTTTCTTGCTTTCTTCCCGTTCTAGCTTCGGTCCCGGTTTCAGTGGACGGCGTAATTAGAGGGGATTTTGTTGTATCCCATGTTGATGTTTTCTTTCAGTATGGCTGCGTAAGAAGAACCTGTGTTTTTTTCAAATAATGTGAATGAATGAGGTGTTTCTGTTCAGGTTGGTATTAATAAAGAGCTGAGTTTTTAATGTCTGTTGTTTTTCGTATGTTTTATTTGTCACATTTTTATTTAAGTTTCCCATTTTTCATTTATAAATTACTTGAACTATCAACATAATTTGAAAAAAGTGTGGTTGAAAAGATGTGAGACCATGAATCAAATTATACAAGAATCAAATTATACAAGAATCCCATCATAATCACTACTGTATAAAATGGATTCTTGCTGGAATCTAAAAAAAAATGAAATAAAAATCATTCTCTTTGATATTTGGTGGAGTTCGTGACCATGCTGTAATTTACCGTAATGAATGACAAGGTGAGCCAGGGCAATATTTTCGTGGTTCCTCAGTTCTACACCTCCACTGCGAAGGCCGGAGACTCTGGGTTCCAGTGGGTGGCTTTTAAAACCACGGGGTGGCCGATGAGAAGCTCTCTTGCTGGTTACACTTCAGTTATAAGAGCGATGCCTCTTCAGGTTCTAACAAATTCGTACCAGATTTCACCAAATCAAGCTCAACAGATCAAGGAGAATCGAGGAGGAGAAAGTTTCTTGCTTTCTTCCCGTTCTAGCTTCGGTCCCGGTTTCAGTGGTCGGCGTTATTAGAGGGGATTTTGTTGTATCCCATGTTGATGTTTTCTTTCAGTATGGCTGCGTAAGAAGAATGTGTTTTTTTCAAATAATGTGAATGAATGAGGTGTTTATGTTCAGGTTGGTATTAATAAAGAGCTGAGTTTTTAATGTCTGTTGTCTTTCGTATGTTTTATTTGTCACATTTTTATTTAAGTTTCCCATTTTTCATTTATAAATTACTTTAACTATCAACGTAATTTGAAAGGTGAGGTTGAAAAGATGTGGGACCCATAAAAGTTGTGGTTAATATTGATTGTTTAACTTTAACTTAAATTAAAATCAAATTTTAATCTGATCCAAACATGCCCTAATAAAGTCTAATGATAGCTTTCTATTTATAAGATAAATTATGACAAAATCAAATTATACAAGAATCCCATCATAATCACTACTGTATAAAATGGATTCTTGCTAGAATCTTTAAAAAAATAAAAAATAAAAAATAAAAGTCATTATCTCTTTGATATTTGGTGGAGTTCGTGACCATGCTGTAATTTATAAAGCTCTTTCAAGTCATTTTTTTTTCTCTGTTTTCTATTTTAATTTAATTTAGGCAATTTTATCTATGTAGTATAAATTATTGACCTTTACTTTTCATAATTTTAATTGGATTGGGATTTTAATTCCATTTAGAGTTAGTGGTTATCTTTAATTTTTATCATTATCTAGAGTTAGTCGTTATCTAGAAGTTTATTCATTATCCAAAATTTATTTACCGCTTTAAATATGAGTTGTAAGTCTATGACAATTAATAGAGTGGAATTAAAATATAAATTGTTGAAATTTCTCCAATTTCTTAAATTCTCGTACGTATTTGATATTTAAAAAATCAAACGAGCCCAATTCTTTTTATTCGTACGCGAATCGTAGAGTTTGATGCCTAAATTTGTGGTATTCTTAGGAATCAATAGTAATTAGAAAATGGTCGTTTTTCGATATTTGTTTGGAATCAACGAAATTTCGATAGCATGTTCGTTCATATCTATTTTTATCGCTTCCGCCCCTTGCTGCATCAATATTTTATACACTTTAAATTTTACAATGGCCAAAATTTACAAAATTTACAAAATAAAAATAATAATATAAATGCTTTTTAAATGGTTCAAAAATGTAGCGTACCATGTCATACACTTTTTATTCAGGTTTTCAATTTTAACCAAATAAACAAATTACTCGCATTTTTTAATATATAAACTTAAAAATAACCAAATTAATTACTTTATTGTTTGATAAAGTAAGTAAATATTTATAAAATTAATATAAATAAATAAATAAATTACTCTATTCTTTAGTAAAGTAAGTAAATATTTTAAGTTCAAACCGCTCTCCTCAATTTTAATAATTTCAAGAGTCTAAGCTTTATTATCAAAATGAATATTCAATTAACGAATTTTAAGTAAAAATTGAGTTTCCTAACAAATATTAGTCACGTGATATTATTTAATTTGAAATTTTGTGCATTTTTAAATAATTTAAATAAAATGTGTAGAAAACAAAAAATTGGGCGATATTCATCCAATATTTTTTTTAATGTGTACAAATAAATTATACTTTTTACATGGTTAAAATGGTTCAAAAGTGCAGTGTACCATGCCATATACTTTTTATTCAGGTTTTAGTTTTAATCAAATAAATAAATTACTCTCATTTTTAATAATTTCAAGAGCCTAAACTTTATTATCAAAATGAATTGGTCTCTATTTTCATATTTATTCGATGTGAGATTTTATTTCTTAACCAGCTGTATATGAGCAAATATCTCAAGGATCTGAAGTTAATTATGAGTATTTATCAAATTGAAATGCAAGATTCAAGAAACAGATTCAGCTCTTATTCTTATTAACTTGCCTCGTACACGAAGAAGTAGTCGTTACATGGTCATTTTATTCTACGGGGAAAATTGAAAACAAACTACATTCCTCCATGGGCAAAACACCACATTTTTACGCAGAAGAAACTCGTGGTTGCCCTGAAGATTTGCTGCCGCTGAAAATTAGTGTCTCCTTCCTGTTAAACTTGAGCTGCTCCGCCACCTGTCTCGAAACTTGGTATGCATTCGCAATCACATCCACAGGCAAGCCACGGAAAGATGAGGTGCGGCCGCTGAGAGTGTTGATCATGGCATTGTCATTGGTATTGAATTCTACCCACTCGAAACCGTCATCTCCGGCCTGCTTCACCACCGCAAAATTCTGTGGCACCACCACGACTTGGCCCTCCTGGATTGTGTCGTCGAACACGGCTTGTCCTCTGTTATCCACTATCTGCATCCGGGCGTTGCCCCTTGTCGCGTAGACTATAGTGTGGCAGTTCATGTACCAGTGTGGTGACACGATCGCATTCTGCGCAATACAACATTTAAGAAAATTCATATTTATCAGCTTTAAGTTGATCTGAAAAAGGCTTCAGAATTTCTTACCCCTCGTAGGACACCTTTTGCAGCGCTAAGCTGTAAGAAGCTGAGCATAGGGAGAGTTAGGCTGTTGGCGGTGGTGAATCGGCCGGCACGGGGGTTATAAACGTCAGCCCTGGACGGGTTGTCGATGTTTTGTCTGACCCTGGCGGTGCAAATTGTCTCCTCCAGGCCGTTAGCACGTCGATTCTGCTCTCCATATTGCTGTTCCTCTCCTGTGAAAGGGGGGCTAATGACTTGAAGTCCTTGTTCAATATTCACCATGTGGCCTCTCTGATCATTTTCACCCTGGAGCTTCTTTGCAGTCTCCTGGTTGACATTGAAGACCTCCGCCAGAACCTGAAAGGGGAATCCCTTGAAAACGTTGCCGAATCGGCTGTATTGCTCCTCAGGCTGCAATTGTTGTTGCCCTTGCTCTTGTCCACTTTGTGGGTTTCCAGCCAAGAAAAATCTCTACAACATCCAAAAAGTATATAGATTACAAACTTTGTAGACTGAAATGTACATATGAATCCCACGGCCTATAATAAGCCAATTAAGTTAGGATTATTTACTCGGGGAATTTCATCGAGTTGGTTGGCATCGTTAGAGGTATGTTGAAGAACAACAAGAACAAGATCTTCATTTCCATTATTGTAAATCCAGTGAGCGGCTCCGGCCGGGAAGGCAATGATGTCACCCTGCCGGAAGTTTCCAATTTTCTGATGTCGGTCCCGGAACCTCTGGCCCTGAGACTCTTGTTGAGATTCCTGTGAAGACTCGAAAGTTTCAGGACAACCCGAGATCATAATCCCGAAAATTCCATTACCTGCATTCATACGACAGTACACCAGATAAAAAATCTAACATTACTATAGCAACAAATCTTTAGTAAAGAGGATACAAATTTAATGACGTGAAACCTTTGACAGCGTAGGCAAGGAGTGGGGAACTGGTGTATGAAGGCAAGAGAAGGCTTCTGCGGTTAAGTGTATGACGTAAAAAGGCAGCACCGGCGCACTGGAACTGATCGTCATTGTAATCATAGGACTCGGTAAATCCACCTTCTGATTGAATTTTATATTTGGGCTGAAGGCCATTGATTTTTTGGATTTGACACCTGTCCTTTTTCTGCTGTTGAGCAAAGCTTAAACTGAAGAGCAAAACCATAGAAAGAAAGAGCAAGCAAATTTTCGCCATCTTTGAGCAGAAAAAAACAACACGCAGTAAGTGTGCTTTTGGAGTGAAGAGGAAATTGATGTGAAGTGGCGAATGGAGTAGGAATGGTATTTATAGCAGAGAAGATGTTTTCAAATTTGACACCTACACGAGTGAATCAACAGAAAGGTGTGCCATTTTGCACTCTGCATGCTATGGCAACTCTTCATGGCTTCCACCTAAGGGTTTCTCCAGGGGCAGGTGGCCTTCATCTTCTCATAATGGTACAAATTACTGGTTTTTGTTTGTATTCGAGAGTGAAGTTTTGGTGAGCTTGAGGTGCATTATGAGCAATGAAGGCTCTATCCCTATTCATTGATCATCACAAGATTGATTGATTGATTGATGAAATTTATTTATTTATTTTTATGGTCCAAAGTTTAGCGAGAATGAAAATAATCGAGAGTTGAAGAGACACTATAATGAGTGTGTAATTACTAAGCTCCTGTTTGGTGAAAATTAAAATTAAATTTTTAGTAAATTTTGATAAAAGTTAATGAAATGTATGGTTAGAAACATAAAATGTGTGGCTAAAATGAATTATTGACTTTGACTTATATTAAAATCTAGATTTTAATCTGGACCAAACGTGTGCTGTATAAGTTTTCACCTTTTAACCGGAAGCACTTAACTTGAACATAAATGAGTACTTGATTTCATCCATTTTTTTTAATATTATTATTATTATATATATATTTTAATTTATGCTTTGAGCACTTAGATTCTCAACTTTCAAACAATTCTTTAAAATTTAAGAAATAAGAAAATATACAGATCATTCATGTTTAAAAATATCAATTTAGCATCAAAGTGCAAATCCCAACATTCCAGTTTCTCGAGTAGAATTTGCTAACCTTTAAGGTAAAAGTATTATGGTATTGACTAAATTACGTAGTGGAAGATTATAGGAAATAATAAGAAAGATAGAAAGTCCCAACATTCCAGTTTCTCGAGTAGAATTTATTAACCTTTAAGGTCAAAGTATTATGGTATTGACTAAATTACGTAGTGGAAGATTATAGGAAATAATAAGAAAGATAGAAAGTTAGGAGAAATTTACTTAATACGTTTATAACATTCCAAAAACTGCTTATAACTCTTATTTAAAACAAGATAATGATAATATAATGACAATGTACTTAATGTCGACTAAAATCAAGATAATGACGAAAATTCAAATTCAAAATCTTGAGGATCAATCCACAACAAACATAATTGAATTTTGAATTTATTTAATAAAACGAAATTATCAAAAAAGCACAAATTTTGTTTTTAGAAATCTAAGGGGATGTTCTTTTCATGTTTTGATTTTTAGTTTTGAGTTTTGAATTCATTTTGAGTTTTGTATTTTGAGTGTCCATTTTGAGATTGCTGAAAACTCATTTTTTTTTTGTCATTTTGAAAAATTATTTTCAAAAATAAAAAAATAAAGTTTTGGCTGAAAACTGACAAAACGACTTTTTTATCGTTTTCCGTTTTCTTTGTAAGTTTTAAACTCATTTTTGGAAATTTGTTTATGAAAATAGGTAAGTAAACGTATTTTCAAAATTTTCGAAAACTGAAAATGACCTGAAAATAGTGAAAAGAGCAGAGCCTAAACTATGGAATTTGGTAGAAAATGGACGTACATTGAGGCAAAGCCATTGAGTTTTGCTCGTTAAGCCGTTTTCACTCAAAATTGACCAAATCTTTTTCAAAAACGGACACTACGAAAAATTATTTTTGTCCACGCCACTCCCACTTTTTCATGTAATCTTCTTCTCTCTTCTACATTAAATTTGCCAACAAATTGATTTGGACGTAGTTATGTCAACGAGTCGAGCCGAGCCCGAACCCAAAAAAAAAAAGCTCAAGCTCAGCTCGAGCTTTTTTGGGCCAGAGCTGACGCCCCAAAATGGGGCTCGGTGTAACCGAGTCCGGGTCAAGCTTTTCCGGACCGAGTCCAAGCCGACGAGTTTTTTTGCCATCTCTATTTGAACGTGAACAACACTTGCAACATTGCTTTAAAGAGGTAATTGCACTGCGTGGGGGTTTATCTATGCAAAAGAGCTTGGCTATCGTGTCGCAGGAACCAAATGTTATTCATTTAAGAGTGATTGACAGCCTCGATCCCGTCGTACTTAGCTTGTGCACTAAATATGAGTTGTAACTCTTGTTGCTTTATTACTCCCAAGCGAAATGTAATCTACCAATATAAGTGTAGATGAAATGAATGTACCCTTCGTTTCTTTCGCTACCAATTCGTGGCAATTTGAATGTTTCGACCCTCAAAAAATGTTCGCACCCATCAAGTTTTGTCAATAAAAAGAAAATAACTAATATAAAAGCAAAATTATATAAAGAGTGCACGAGAACCGGCCAACCCCAGTTGGAAGAGTCGAGCCGATTTTGAAGGCAAAATGCCAAGCCTTAATTTACATGCCAATGCAAATGCTACAAGGAAAAATGAAAAT
>CAIGRR010203829.1:0-11060 GCA_903798365.1 Fraxinus sp. 1973-6204 | reverse complement strand
CGCGTTTTCAGAAATTTTAAAACAGGCACTCAAAACACAAAACACAAAACGAATTCAAAACTCAAAATACAAAACTGAAATACAAAGAGAACGGGTCCTTAGTTTTTTAGAATTGAAAATCGCTCTAGTTCACGCCATAGTTCGAGTTATATTATAGTCACATTTAAGTCAATCCTTAAACTAACTTACATGAAATTTTACATATTTAGAATAATAAACATATATGTAGTTGACCCTAAAAAATGAGCTCAACAGATATCGGGCTCACTCTGCCACATCAAGTACGATTCCGACGCATTCTTACCTGATTATGTTCGGTAATCAACTTGAAATGGACGCAGAAGGCACTTTCCGGCAAGAGACGAAAATGTTTGGACTCCGACCGTATGAATTGAGGGCAACCGCACTATCAACGATTGCCAGACAAATTGAACCAAGAATAAACTTTTCCTTTCGTTTGAAAGAATATGTGGAATGATAGATAACAATGATGGATTAATGTTGATACCACAATGATTTTCTATTCGGATTTGTATTCAGCAAATATGCAATGAACATTTGATGATAAATGTAAAAAGTATTTTCTTTCTGGAGTACCAAGATGACAACCCCCATTTCTTACGAGGAGAGGCGATTTATACTGTCACAGTCGACGTGATGATCGTTGGATCAAAATCACGTGGCCAGATCCCCTACACTAAGGCCTCACATCACTGTCTATTTATTTAATTGATATCGACAAAGGGTCACCATGACACACTGGCATACTGACACTTTATTACAGACGTCACATCAATCTTTTCTGGGATCTTTGAATCTTTTGTTATGGTCAGCATCGGCCTAAGGACTTCTGGGATTCAAGCTTCGGTGCCTCCTAATAAGGTGTGGTTCAGCACCAGCTTCGACCTTCAGTGAAAGGATTTCGAACGATTGTTCCTTCTACCATTTTGACCTTCTCTTGACTTTTATGCTGACTTCCTACCAATGTGGCTTGGCTGTCCACGTGGCAATCTCTACTAGAGCCTCAAAGGCGAGGCGTAACATATGTCACTAAGAATGAAGTGAAATGACTAATTTTAAACAACAATTTACACTTTAATTGTATTTTTTAGTACATAAACAAAATCAAGTTGGATCAGATCAATATCACTTGATTTTGATCCTACTCGATTTCATCACTATAAAAGGAACTGTTTATACCATGTATGAAATTTTCATTCAGTTTAATTGTCAATGAAATCGAATCAAACCATAATATACTCACTCTTATTCAATACATATTTAGACCTTGTTTAATAATACTATAAATTTAATATAATGAAAAAAAATTTGATTATACCCCAAAGATGGGAGAAACTAAAATTTATATTTTAATTTAAGTCGAAGTCAACAATTAATTTTAATCAAAAAAATTTATCAGGCCAACAACTTTTCAATCACACATTTAATTTATAAAAATATAGTCGTGTAGACGTAGAATTTCGACAAACCTACAATAAAAAACTATTTCATTGAATTAATTTTACTCCAGAGAGTTTTAATTGCTATGTTATTGACATGCGATTGCATAAGTAAACAAAATAATAACAAGCATTGTTCACTTATCTCCATTCTTTCAAAGTTAATAAAATTTGATAATTAGATAACAACAATTTACCTTTTTCTGGGATTGCTTAATCAAATCTGTTCTAAATATTTGATCCTCGTATAATCTTCTGCCCGTCATAGTCAGGGGCGGAGCAACCTGAGGTCCACCTGCCTGAACTTCAGGCCCAGAAAGTTTAAGAAATATATAGAGAGATGTATAGAATATAGAGATAGGAAGGTAAGTGGGATGTGCACTTTAAATGCTGCAAGAAAAATGACTGGGATTGCTGAGAAATGAGTGGAACTGCTCCACCAAATTAAGAAAATTATTCCACCACTGAACACATTCGCCGTCTTCTGCTTTTGGAGATTGCTTGTGTGAGTTTTCATTTGAAGAAATATTTGATTCAAATGCTGTGGTTTTTGTGAACAAAAATTGTCTATTAATTTTTGACATAGTACGAATTCGAGGTTTCAAGATATTGCTTTTTTGTGGTTTTCTGCGATGCACCCTCCCTTCTTTTAGAGCACATGTCTTCTTCTGTAGGTAGGTGTTCTAGTAGACAATAGTTTTTTTCACATCATTAAAAAAATTCTTTAAGAAATCATGATTCTTGATGGGTTTTTGAGGTTGTGAATTCTCAATTTCTTTGGATTTTGGAATTTTTGAATCAAATCCCGTTTTTTAAGAACCCATTTCTGAAAAGCAAATGGAAATAGTTTAAAATTTAAAAACAACTCAAATGTTCGAGAAAATAAGCAGAGAATGAGAATTTTTTTTGTTTACAAAAACATGGAAATGTACCTGGCATTATAGAATTGGTAGAGGTTTTTCTTCTAGTCCTAAAGCCATTGAAAGAAAGAGAATGCGGCGCGGTGGATTTATTGAGCTTTGGGTTTATAGATTAGTTAAGAACAAGTTGAATGCATATTGCATACAATAATTTAAGGACTCAAATTTAAAGTTCATTTTAGGTCTCAAAAATTCAAAGTTCGACCTTCATTAAATTGTGCCCACACTCAGACAAAATTCGTGCCCTGGTCATAGTCTATGCTGGAGTTTCAACAAAATCACATGGATAGGTGATATAGATATTTAATACTTGTTCTCGCAACCTAAATAACCATTGAGCATCAAAAGTGCCTTCTACGATGTATCCTTTGGAACACAATCCAGGACACGGCCTACTCTGTACAGTGCCATGAAATTGAAGCTGATTTTCAAGTCATATAGAGCAAGATACCTGAAAATTTTTGATACATCGAAAGTTGCTAATTTGTCCCGGAGCATTTATTCCTCACATAATGCTGTAAATTTTAGTCTGACGGCATTCCGACTGCTGATCTGAAGACTATTTTTCGAAGCAGAAAAGGAATACAGATGACATGAAATGTATGGGTTGTCTTTTGTCTTCGTTCTGGCATTCTATAAACCTTGGCTGGTGGGATATTGTTATAAAACATCCTTTTCTATAAACCTCGGCTCAGGCGACACCCCAAAATGAGGCTCGGCCGAGCCTCCACTCAGTTGAATCAAGCTGCGAGTTGGGCTGGCTCGGGCTTTTCCGTGTTGAACCATGGACCGTCAAAGCTGACAAGCCAAATTGACACTCCTATGCTTGCATATTTCTTCATTTGAACAATTGTAGCTGCTAGAGAATTTGCTGATACTAGGCCAACTTGATTCGGCTCTGATGCAAGTGTAATTAGATACAATTCTGTAGTAATTCCCTGTTGAAAAGGCTTGGTATACCAAGAAACATTTTGCTATGTGATTTTTCTTAAACACGTGTCAATGTGATTGTTCGCCTATGCTCTTACCTAGACAAGGGAAGTCTGTTGAAGTATCGTACTTTTGTAAATATATTGACGAGATTGAAACAGAAGTATATCTGTTGAAGTATCATGTAATCTCATTTACCATAGTCGAGGCATAATAGGATTAGAAATTAGGCAAGCCGAGAACTTCTGGAAACCTTATTTGACACTTGTAACCAAATTTACTGGTGCTCTGTGACTTTATGGATATTTCATCAAAGCAATAGGTATGACAAAGCTGTACTGTTATTACCTAAGTTCAAGAATAATGTTTGCTTCAATTTCAAATGTTTAGTAAGGAGATATATTAATTTTTCAAAGTCCAACTTGCATTCCAAATAGATACACGAGACGCATCTTGATGCAGTGTATTGAATAGCTGTTTTGGCAACTTTTGAGCAGCATATCATGATAGAAAATACACTCCAAAGTGAAAGGAAAACCCGTAAATCTGAGGGACGCTGATCAATTTCAGTAAGAACCAAATATGAATTTATGGTGAGAAACAAAAATGTTTTACATACAAAATACATATTTTGCAGTAAAAAGATTTAAATTTCTATTCACACCAACAAATAAAATACTAACCACTCCAAACCACCTTCTGGAGACGTGAGATTTTGACTAAAATGAAATATTTCCTTACTCGAACTTGATTCAGCTTTCCTGTTTTTCAGGCTCAGCAGGGAAGTATTTGATGCCAACTAGATCGCCGACAGTGCTGATAACCTGGTACAATTTCAAATTTTATTGACACATTAGTGATACTACACACCTGAAAACTTGCGTGCACAGAAAAATAAACCAGGCCAATATGCCAATCTGCACCTTCATTCCGTGTGTTATATATACAAGCACAATGAAGAATGTAATTTCTTTGCATAGCATCATAATGTTGGCAGAAATATCAAAAAATTAATGCATCAATTGCTGATGGAACAAATAGAGGTGGCAGTAAGGCAATCCGATGAAGATACATCATCAGATAATTGTACAAGGAAGACGCAAGATAGGTTGATCAGGCACATCTCAGGTCCCATATTAGCATTTGGAGTGATTAAGGAATAGAAAGGTAGAAGAGCAGAGTAAGGAACGAGGAAACTGACAACTAGAAAAAAGGTTCTAACCTCTAAAGCTTTAATAAGGTCTTCCCTAGAATGAGCAGCAGAAACGCATATCCGCGCACGTGCCAACAGTAAAGGGGTAGCTGGAAAAGCAACCGTCACAACAGCAACCTACACAGCAAAATGAGTCGTGACAAATGAAAGCAATACTGGAGTAAAAATAGGAAGAGTCAACCAGGCAAGAAGCTTTGCACAGAGTTGGAAGATCAGGCGGGAACAAAACTAAGGATGGGAGACCAGAGGGGACAAAAACAAAAAAGGCTTACATTCCGTTTGAGACACTCCCGTGAAAAAGCAGGAATTTTTGATGGATTGTAGAGCATGATGGGCATTACAGGCGAATCCTTGTCCCCTAAAACCTCGAAACCCATTTTCTGCAATTCAGCTCGGAAAAAATTGCCATTGTCACGAATTCTTGCTAGTTTCTGAGCCCCTGTACAAAAAATCAGTATACCTGTTAGTAAATACTTTCGGTCGGATGTATTTTATGACAATCTTATTAATGGTATGGCAGAGAAAAACTCCCACCTCTTTTAGAACCATCTTCTCCAAGAATAACCTTAATGGAAGATATAATTTGTTGTGCAGATGGAGGAGATATTGATGTGGCATAAAGATGAGCTGGACAGGTGTACTTCAAGTACTTGATAAGTTCCTGAAAAAATGGATATGAAATGTTAAAAATGCAGCATACAGAACACCATAACTCCGATGAAACCAAAATCAGAGTTTTCTAGTAACGTTGTCAAACATGAGGAGCTATCACAATTTTTCATAGACATAATTTATTTTAGATCTAAAAAAGATTGAAAAAAGTGCAAATACACCAAAAAATCCCTATAAACGTGTAACTACACAATCAACTAATGATAATATCTAACTTCTTTGTTAGAGGAAAGCAAGGTCAAAATTCAAATTTTTACTCGAAAAAGTGACAATTGATAAAGAACTTCAGTTACATTACTGGACCACTAAATTGATACTCCCTCCTTTTCATAATGAATGAGATTATTATTTTCTGAGGTTGTATTGGAAAAATGGCCACTTCCCCAAAATAAACATTTTATAGCCCAGGTCAAAGTCCTTTACTACAATCATTTTATCTTGTATTCACCTCATCTTCATGTATAAAAATCAAATATTAAGGCCTATTATAAAGTAGAGTTGCTTCATAGTTCATCCATAATGATTTTCTTAGATAAGTTGCTTTGTAGTGAAATAATAATAATAANGCCCAGGTCAAAGTCCTTTACTACAATCATTTTATCTTGTATTCACCTCATCTTCATGTATAAAAATCAAATATTAAGGCCTATTATAAAGTAGAGTTGCTTCATAGTTCATCCATAATGATTTTCTTAGATAAGTTGCTTTGTAGTGAAATAATAATAATAATAATGCACCGAAGCCAAGCAGCACCTTCCCTTGACCGTTAACTTGGACATTTAATGGTATATATCAAAGAGGTGCTCATGTAACGAACCTTGGATCCAGCTATATAACCACCACATGATCCAAATGATTTAGTAAAAGTTCCCATCATGATATCCACATCTGCAGTATCAACTCCTAGGAGCTCACAGACACCCCTTCCCGTCTGGCCAACAGCGCCAATGCTGTGAGCCTCATCCAGATAAACAAATGCCTGTTACAAGAAGAAAATCAATTTTATACAAGTGAAAGAGAAGATAAGCCAATATCAGAGCTGGAGAACAAATCGTGATAGAGGTAACAAATTAAAAAATTAATGTAAAATCCTTATGTAGCCGTTTAGCAAACCTTAAAGATCTCAAATTTCTCCTTTTTTATGAACAAAGGGTACAATGTTACCAATATCCCAGACAAATTCGTATTAAGCAAGCCAAATATAAAACAAAGGGCAAAGCAATTGCCGGGACTAATTCTATGCCAAGAAAGCTTGTAATTTTTTCCATGCCTCAAGTTCTAGAAAATGCGTATCATCCACAATATAAGAATATATAGTAAACATACAATAGATATCATCTTTGTAAAGATATCTACCTTGTATTTCTTGCATATGGCAACAATCTCAGGAAGCTTGCACAGTTCCCCTTCCATGCTGTAGATCCCCTCCACCACAACAAATATTTTTTTCCAAGGTCTGTGCGTTCTGGGCTGTCCTTCAGCAATCTGCTCCCTCAGAACTTTCTCCAAATGGTGTGGTGCTAGATAAAAAATGACAGAATAATCGTATGCATGAGATAAATCAAAATATCATTTGACAATAGTTTGGTTCAGAAAAAAAAAAATTAATCAATCCTCAGACTTACTGTTATGTTGGAAAACTCGTACCGTGGCTCTAGATCCTCGAGCACCATTGACTATCGAGTTATGGTTCAGAGAATCACTGATAATTAAACCTCCCTGAAAAGGTCCGTGAGAACTATAAACAAATGCAAACATATCAGAGAATTAAAGTCCAAGTAACTGGATGTACCTTCCCTGTTAAGACAGGAAGAATTGCGGAATTTGTTACATAACCCATGCCAAATACCAAGGCAGATGGCTTTCCAACGAAATTCGCCACACACTCCTCCAATTCCGCATGCAAGATTGTTGTGCCTGACAGATGGTTCCATTTGTTAAAAGGAAACATTAGCAGCTGTCATGCTTTCAGAAGAAAAGGATAATAGCCCCATCTTGCAAAGAAGCATGTTTACCTCCATCAACCCTGGTACTGCAGGTGCTTGGAGAAAATCTCTTCAAGGACTCTATTACTCGTGGCGTGCAGTATTCATCTGCTGAAGCAAACCCTAGATAATTATATGATCCCAGGTTGAGGCACCTGCTAACTTTTGTAGTTCGCCTGCATGAGATACCATTGAGTTAGGAGAATATTATGAACTGATCTGGAAATTAAGTTGAAAGTTGAAACTTTGATTGTAAGTTAGAAATATTATTTGATTTAGTTAAAAACTCTTTGCATGCATAGGCCATAGTCAGATTCTGATTCCAATAAAAGTCAGTAAACGGCAATACGATTAGGCCCTAGCATAAAGAAAAAACATTTACAAAAAACTAGTTGTGACTTTGAACAAAAATTCTTACTTTAGTGTTTTATTGTAGTCGTTGGAGATACGCTCCACCACATCAAACCAAGCATCAGGAGGGCTTGATATTGGTCGGTTAAAGCAATCCTACGAATTAAGTGGGCATTGATTATGTGAATGCTGTAATATACCTTTTTGATGATGCAGCAAGGGAACTTACAGTTCAATGCATAGTAAGAAAGTCATTAAATTTGGCATTTTTTTCTAATGAGCAACCTGTGAACTAACCCAGTGCCAAAAGGAAGGGAGGGGGAGGGGGAATAAATGAAAAACAGAATACCTGAGCATCAGGAACAAGGTGCTTTGATAAATTGTGCTAAGTATTGTCCAGATTATGAGCAAATCCCACTTAGGAATTCAATATCAAGCAATGTCAATCATGCTCTTTTATATATAATAATGTATCCGTACTAGATCACTTCATGATCTCTCTCCATGACATTGTACTACTCTAACAATATGCTTGAAAATGAATCGAAACCCATAGAGATTTAAATCAACACGAAACTCAAATTGATCTAAATCTTCCAGTTTTATGTAGAAAATCTTGCATTTCCTTTCTATTGCTATTAATATAATATTCAACTTTGCCTTCCTAAAAGGAAAAATAACTACTTTTACCTCTTTCTTCTTTACGCATTATCCCTTCAAATTACATGAACTATGAACTGTAGTTCACAAGCTACATTTCTGACTAGTCACTAGCCACATCTGAAAAATCCAATTCTTACAACTTCATCTGTAAAATATAAAGCGCCACTATATAATAAGAAAAAAACAGAATTACATGGTGAATTACACTTGCATTATTACCAAATTCATCCACATAAACAAGAAAAATCTGAAAACAAAAAAGCAATCACAGTTTAAAAATAAAACCTGAATCCTTAGATACAATCGCCGAATGTAGAAATCCTCGAGCCCCAAACAGATCGGCGCATAACCCTTCCATAACAAAAAACGCGAGAACATTTCAATTAAACCAAATTAAATCTACAGTATACACACATGTCCGTATACTTATACCTACAGATGTATTGCGTAGGATATAGATACCTGAAGATTGCTATGGACCGCGATAGCATTTCAATTTAAC
The DNA here is from genome assembly GCA_903798365.1 of Fraxinus sp. 1973-6204. Classification (NCBI taxonomy): domain Eukaryota; kingdom Viridiplantae; phylum Streptophyta; class Magnoliopsida; order Lamiales; family Oleaceae; genus Fraxinus; species Fraxinus sp. 1973-6204. Next base: position 2,364 of record CAIGRR010203829.1, on the reverse strand, counting down.
CAAATTACACGAGATACATCTACACACATGGATGTATCGGTCTACGCACGCGTATCTAAATGTATACCTATAAATGCACTATTTAGGATATAATACCATATAAATACCAATACAAATGTGCATGCAAATGAACGTATAATTTGTACAGTATATTATTAATACGGTTACCTGAAGCTTGTTGTGGGACCACCAATCAGTTATTTTACGAAAAAAGTCGCGTAATTGGCCGAAGACAAAGAGGAGGCCGTAGCTGAAGAGGGTCGTCAAGGCAGTGAGGTACGGAATTTTGATCATTTTAGATCGTATCTGATCCGGCGCCGGTGAGAAGACGATAAGAGCCCCGACTGAGATCCAGATTTGAGAGGGATTTAGAGAGAGAAAGAGGGAGGGAAATATTGGAGGCAGGGTGCAAGAGTAAAAACTGTTCCTCTCTTTCCGCCATTGATTTATTTCTTCTCTCTTTCAACTTCTTGATTTGATTCTGTTTGTTGCATTTTTAAGACTCGGAATCTTTTCCGTTCAAAAGCATTTTTAGTTACGTTGGCAAATGTGAAAAACCTTTCGAATTTGAAAAAAAAAATTAATAAGGCAAAAAATAAGTTTAAAAGGGTTGTATCTTTGAATTCGAACTTCATTTCCACTTTCGTATCGAAAAGTCAAAGTAAAAATTGAATTTATCGTACGCAACAATTTTCATGGAATTTAAACGTTGAACGTTATTCTAGAATATATGGTTAAGTTGTTGACTGTTCACGAAAATATGTTTTGGATTTAAATCACCGCAAATGCATGGTTCGTTGATAAGTAATTTAATTCGCTAGAATCAGTGTTCTAAAAGGCGCGTCTTCACGTAATGCGAGGCCATTTGGCTTGGCACCTTATTTAGATGTCAACGACAATCGTTGACCGCTAATGCGTACCTAGACACAATTATGAGCGCATTGGCGTGCATTATCATTATTATTTTTTATTTTTTAAAATAATTTGAAATTAAAAATTATTAAATGCTACTTTTTTCAGTTTGCCCTAATTTAAAACAACCACTTGAACCCAAAAATTTATCTCCTCCAATCTGCAACATCTCGACAATCAGAAAATGATATCTTACAACCTTCGAGAGGTACTAGAAATGCTCAGAATGAAATAAGGGAGTTCGACGAAGAGGATTTTGTATCAGAAGACACGTATGATGAATTAGATGAAGAGGATGATATTGAATTGAAGTCCGGTAAAGATTTAGATAATATTTAAGTTTGTATGCTATTTACTTACTATTATGTATTTAAATTTGAAACTTATCTTTTTGTTGAAAACTTTGAAAAAGTGTATAAAGTTGCTATAAATCTGTTTTAAATGTTTAGTAAGTATTAATTTTAATTATTAAATGACTTTTAATTGATTGAAAATTAAAATAATATTGCATTTTTACGCATATACCTCACCTAAGCTCGCATAGCTCATAACTTGACCTACACGCATCGCCATGCATTATGCATTTTATAACACTGACTGGAATTCATTTTCTTTTCACCAATTTTCCACACTTACAATCAAACGGATCCTAAATAGAAAGATCGAGGATTCTACACTGCGTTAACAGCGGGCTGTCAATAACTGATTTGGGCCTTTGAATGTAGTGTCAATGTGTAGACTGACAAAAATTGGGCTGGGCCCATATTTTATTTTTTTTCTTTTGGTGGTACAATATTCGATATTGTTAATTGTAGTTAAAAATACGTATACCGTGTATATATTAAATGAACCAAATCTTCGTTGAAGTTTGAATTATTATTTTTATCATAAGTTGGGTATTATATGCCACACACTGAAATATCGATGCGCTAATCATTTTCCTAACCTAATAAAAAAATGGGTATGGGGTGGTCCAAAACTGACCCTTGGACTTCATCTACTTCGGTTAATTAATCAAAAACATTAATCAATTCATTTAAAGAACAACGAACATTTCTACTTCAAGAAAATGTATCTTAAAGTGGAAGTAATATTTGCAGAGTCGCCATATGACCTAACCTCTGACCAGTTCATTCTGTTAGATGTCTTAAGTTCCAATTTTAGTAATAAATCTCAACTTGATAAATATATTAGGAGAAAATGAGTTGGAAGAGTAAGTTTTAATTAAAAATCGAGTAATAAATAGGACAATTATACCTTAAAATCTATAAATTCTTACTTTCGGTACCTTGAAGTATTTCGTTTGATCGATATCAGATTTAGTATTTGTTGACCTCAAAAAATGAACTCAACAGATACCGGGCCCACTCGTGCCACGTCAAGTACGGATCCGGCGCGTTTCTACCGGAATGAAAACAGTAGTCAGATTTGCATGAACGCGGGAGACACTTT
>CAIGRR010203822.1:0-16319 GCA_903798365.1 Fraxinus sp. 1973-6204 | reverse complement strand
GACCAGCAGAGGCTGATATTTGCTGGCAAGCAGCTTGAGGATGGCCGTACCTTGGCAGATTACAACATTCAGAAGGAGTCGACTCTGCACTTGGTACTGAGGTTGAGGGGAGGAATGCAGATTTTTGTTAAGACCTTAACTGGAAAGACCATCACATTGGAGGTGGAGAGCTCCGATACCATTGACAATGTGAAGGCTAAGATCCAGGACAAAGAGGGAATCCCCCCAGACCAACAGAGGTTGATCTTTGCTGGGAAGCAGCTGGAGGATGGAAGGACCCTCGCTGACTACAACATCCAGAAGGAGTCCACTCTTCACCTTGTCCTCCGCCTTCGTGGTGGTTTCTGAATGTTATGTTGCTAATGGACTGCTAGTTGTTTGATTGTCCTTTTTCTCTGGTCTTGTCTGTTCTGCTGTCTTGCACTACTACTTTTCTGTGATCTGTTCTGCTCTTCATTTTCGATGGCCTCTAGCATTAGTTCTTAAACAATGAAAGTCTATTGGGTTCCCAATTATCTATAAATCTGGTATTTGCGCAATCTTAAATGTTCCTTAACTGCAGTTATCTAATGAATGTGTTTCATGGACATAATATGCAATAGAAGATTAATGCTATGCTCATAGGTCATGCTGGAATATTTATGATTGATGGTTCTGCTCTCAAAGATGATGTACACTAAGGCTATACATCTAACATAGTTCTTCTGAGTGGTAGTTCTGTTTCTAAGCTTGAAGACTTCAAGGTGGTACTTCTTATGGTTGACAGTTTTTTTTTGACATTGTGTGATGTGTGGTATACAGTTATACAATGGGAACCATGATGTACACAGATAATGTACACAGAGAATAATTCAAATGTGTTTTCTTTCTTGTGTGNTTATGGTTGACAGTTTTTTTTTGACATTGTGTGATGTGTGGTATACAGTTATACAATGGGAACCATGATGTACACAGATAATGTACACAGAGAATAATTCAAATGTGTTTTCTTTCTTGTGTGTGAAATTTGATTCAGATTTCTGGCATGGGGTTGTTCTTTAATAAGGTTCGGAAAACTATGGTAAGGTTCTGGTAATTCCCAATATTACGAGCTTGCGTTGAGTTCTAGAGTTGAAAATGATCATCTTTAGAAAAAGAAAAATAAAAAACTTGAGGTCAAATGAGTTTAGTAGAGAAACTTGGTCTTTTAGAATGGTATGCAAAAAACACTCAGTTAATAAATAAACACGACCAACCTTTTCTTTAAATCGATCTTAAATAAATTGCAAATAAAGTCGAAAAAGAAAAAGAAAGACCTCAAGGTAAAAAATGAAAAGCTAACGTAAATTTGTTCCTTCCTAGGAGAAGGGCATAATATAATCTTCGGACACGAATCATTATGTTGCTTTAGAAAGGGAAAAAATAATCTTGAAAAAATCTTTATGTTAGTTGCATTTCTTCGACTCTTCTATTCCACCATCTTTAAAGTGACAAAAACTTTTAGAAATCTTTAATAGAATTTTTTTTTCTTTTACATTTTTATTTTAGAGAACTAATTTTTATTTAATCTAGTCTGATTAGCAAGTCGTAACGGGATAGTGAAAAATAGATTTCCATCATATAAAATATTGGAAATTTTCAACCTATTGTTGCACAATAGCAAGTTTTATTATAGGTGTACAATCAAACCTACATATTGGTACAAATATTTTGTCAACTTTTCATATAGTCCTTATATGGGTATGTCTCTATCTAAATTACCATTTAAATAAATATCTGGACGACTTGTATATTCCAACCATTTTTATTGATTGTACAATTATATAGAAAGATTCGAGATTGGCATCTTCATTTTTAAATGTCAATACTAATGTATTTTGAAAACAATAAATTTGGACCATTTGTGGAATTTACCCTAAAAGTGTGTGATGGATATTATTATTATTATTATTATTTTGGAAAATGTCATTTTTTAATTCAAGTTTTTACTTTTGAAGTGTTTGATTGACAATTTTTTCTATGGAAAAAATTTTCTAACGTTTAATCATGTGATCATATTTTTTTAAAAACAAAGAGAACAATTTTTTTTTAGAGGGGTAATTTTTATTTTTCAGGTAATTCACACACACTCTCTCATCTATTCACCAATAAAAAGTGGACAAGTATAATATTTTTTAAGTTGAAAACTAAATCAATCAGATATATTTAATTAATAATTTCCATCCAAATAAGTTCTAGTCTAGATTTTTTTTATACAAATTTTTTGCTCGCAAACAAATGCTCCATGAAAGAAAATCTAAAAGAACGTTGTAAAAATAGGGACTACAAAACATTTAAGAAAATACTTAATAGCACAAAATATCCATACGTTTGACATGTAGTGTGCAAAACATCCATAAATTTCAATTTGTTGCATTTTCACTCCTATTTCAAAGTTTCATTGCGGAAAACGTCATTTTCACCTATTTTTAACTTAAAATGATCAATATACCCTTTTATATAAATAAAACAAAAAAACAAAATAAAATAAAGAATAAATTGCAATCTTACTCCTAAACTTTTTAAAAAATACAAATGAGTCCTAAACTTCTATTTCTTTTAAGCAATTTCTTTTCTTTAGATTCTGAGCTTAATTACAAGGTTAGGTTTTTTTCTTCATTAGCGTGCGTGCATGTTATGTTAGGCAATGTACTTTTAAAGAAGCATGAACTTCAAGGTCTTCTTGGGTCTTTACTTTTCTTTAGGTAAAAATGGGATCTTTTAGTGGGTTAGGAATTAGGTTGAGTCTTGTATTTAGTTTTATTCTAATTGGTCTCGTGGCAAAGCTATATTATTTGCTATGGTGGAAGAAGAGAATAACGAGTAGCAGTGGAGAAATTGAAAGTTTTTTCTTGTATGTTTTGCTGGAAGAAGCATTATTCTGTAAACAGTAGCCAAGAACAAACAAATACAATGAAAAATCCAGCAGAATCCATTAATGGGCATGAAGAAACTGACCTAGAATTAGGGTCAAGCAAAGATTTGCTATTGAAAGGTTACGGTGAAGATGGTGTTGAAATTGAACTGATGAGGCTGCACAATCTTTGGGCCCCCCAAGATTTCTCTTCACAATAAAGGAAGAAAGCAATGAGGATTTGGAGTCTGATGATGGGAAATCAAAGGGTGATAGAAATAGCAGAAAAAGATCAAGAACAAGAACAAGAAGTATGAGTGATCTTTTTATTGGCGTAGATGGAACTGTCACACCATATTTAACCCTTATTTCTTCACCCTCTGTTAAGGCTTTTGATTCTTGTTATAACCATGGATTTAATTCTCTTTATGAATCATTATCGGAGGCTGAAGTTAATAGATTACGATCTTCACCTCCTCCAAAATTCAAGTTCTTGAAAGATACAGAAGATTAGGTCCGTTTGATTGCAAATGTAGAAAAATGGGTGGAAAGAAAATGAATTCAAGGGAATTGAATTGCCTAAAAATTGTTTTACTAGGAATTGTAATTAATTGTGTTTTATTGGTATAATTTTTCACCCTAATTCGTTTGGCTTTGTTGTTCGTGAAAATTGTCAATTAGATGGATAATTTTTTTTACAATTGAGGATAGAATTTGTTTAGATTACAAAAAAAATAAAAAAAATTTGAAATTGAAAAAAAAAATAATGTTCGTTTGTCTTTGTTTTGCATGAAAATTGTCAATTTAAGGGATAATCTTTTGTACAGTTGTGGATAGATTATGTATCCATTGCAAAAAAATAAAATAAAAATAAAAAAAATCATGGAAACCATCTTTCCACCTAAATAATGGGAAAAAGAATTCAAGTTAAAGTTAGAAAGTGTCACCATGTGAGAAAAAGTGGCAATACCAATTGCCAAGAAAAAACATGCTATCAAACACACCCTAAGAGTTATTTAGAAGATTGCTAATGGAAGAAGCTAAGAAAAAGGGCTGGAGTTTCAAATTTGAGTGAAGAGGAAAAGAATGATTTTAAAAAATTTAGAAGTAAGATTGCAATTTATTCTTTTTTTTTTTATTATTTATATAGGACGGTATATTTGTCATTTTACGTTAAAATATGTGAAAATGACGTTTTCCGCAATGAAACTTTGAAATAGAGGTGAAAATGCAAAAAATTGAAACGTATGAACGTTTTATACACTACATGCCAAATGTAGAACTGTTTTGTGCGATTAAACCTTTAAGAAAATTTCATTTAAGGTACACATAACTTTTTAAAAATAGAACTATGCCTGAATCTTTCATTTTGACGCACATCTTTAACCTCTGGGTAAATAGGTAGCTGGACTTTTATGATTTCCATCCAATAAAACATTTTCTTTCCACCCATTTTCCACATTTGCAATCAAACGGATCCTTAGTGTAATTGCTATTTCTAGTTGTGGGGGTGGGTGGTGGGATGTGTTGAGGAAGAAGATTCAATTTTTTTCCTTATCTCTAAAGATATATAAATTTATTATTTTGTCATCTTTGAAATTATTAAAATTGTGGTCAAATTTAACTTTTTAGTCAACCAACAGAAAAATATCATCCATTTGTTCCTTTGTCGTACACACTTGAAAAGTTTGAGATCACGGGTAAAGTAAATGAAAAGTTAAAATTTGCAAAGATTTAAAAAGTTTGGGACCGTGAGTGTATCCCTAATAATTACTTAACGTTAGGGAATGTGCTACTAAAAATAAAAGGTTCGGGGACCTAATTGAACCTTTTTAAAAGGATAGGGACCTTCACTGAAAGTTTCCCAACATTTAAAGAATGGGTCCAATGCAGTGCGTACCCGCAATGGCATCGATGTGCTCATGTTATGGAGCTGTGCCTTTCACCTACTCAAATCAATCAACCCTTTGCATTTTTCCTTTATCCTCCAAATTTTATCTCAAATCAAAAGAATTGAAAGGCATTTACTTTTCAATCATTTCAGAAGCATTCGGTGGATTTTCGCTTTAACGACTTTTATTAGCTATTTTACCATTGCAATGGACACACAGTAAGTAAATTCGCTGTTTTCCCCCCCTAAATTTTATGCTTTTTCATCCCACGGATTTATTTATGTTTCATTTTTTTTTTTTTACGTTTTTGCCGGTGGAATTGAACAGAATTGTTTTAGCGCTTGTGTTTTATTTAATTCATTCACATTTGTCTTCAAATTGCACAATTGAATTCTGCGGTGCTTGATCTTCCTTTTGAATTTTAAAAATGGAAGTGGTGGGTTGGTGATTTGACCCATGAACAATGAAATTAGATTAATGCAAGTAAGTTCTACTCCAACAGCTTCAATAAATAGATATATATAGCTATTTACTAATATATTCATGACTTGAAATTAGCTTAATGCAAGTGAGTTCTACTGCAACAGCTTCATTATATAGATATATATATAGCTATTTATTAACATATTCATCTCTTGAAATTAGCTTAATGCAAGTGAGTTCTATTGCAACAGCTTCAATTTATAGACATATATAGCTATTTATTAACATATTCATGTCTTGACTGGTGTCTAATAGCCCATATTTCTTAGTATGACTGTTTCCTGATTGTTTCTTTTTGCCAATTTTCATTTTGCATTCTACAGCATGGATTTCATGATTAATCAGAATTGTTTTTATTTTTGAATTTAATAATATATAAATCAGATTGAATCAATCAATACTGGAAGCATAACCTTATTATCACCTTCTTTTATTTTTTATTTTCTAGTCCAAAAAAATCACAAAATCACAAATACAGTTTGCTATTAGAATTTCTGCAATGATATTGTTTAAGGCCATGTATATTCTTTTACTTTATGAATTTTAAAGCAAGCACAGGCTTTGGTGAACTTATGCCTTGTAGCTAATGCATTTTCTTTTCTGTGACTGAACATCCAAAATGCAGCCTTTAATGCATATGTGATCTTAACAAATATTTAAATTTCAGTAAAGGGGTTATGATCTCATTAAAAGTACTTATGATAGTAATACTTGTAAACACATGATATTTTCTTAAAGTGATAGCTCTGAAATGTTCAGGGATAGATTTATTCACGTAGAGAGATTTAATCTTTTCCACAAACTAACATCATCAGATCATAAATAGAATGCAACTTTAATTTAAATTTGCCTTGTACGAGAAATCTGTTTGGATTGAACAAAGTCATTCATTTCACTTATGTTCCACCCTTTCCAGGATTTTTTTTCCTTAAAAGTTAAAATACTCATGGGCAGTGTAATGGTTCTTAATAACTTCTGCCTTTCCATCTCTTTGTTAAACACAGTAAACCATGGACCGGAAGACATGGCTTTGGAGGAAAAGATCTTCGGAGAAGACAATTGTTGTACATGGAAAAGCAGATATTGCAAATGAAAGTGACAGAGATAAGGTAACTGAACTCGTTCGCTTTCTTTCTCTTGATCCAACCTATCAATTTCAAGCATATTCCAGACTTTGGTTCAATTAAAGTTACCCATTCAAATTCTAAAGTTTAATGCTTCAACTGAGTCAAATACTCTCGGCATGAATGTTTCTTTGGCTACCATACTATATCATTGGTTAGGGCTCTGCTTTTATGATTTGTACAGGTACAGTCGCTTGCCAGTGAAAAAGAAGTGGCTCTCGAGAATTCTCTAAAACTTCTAAACAAGAAGCTGGCTTCTGCTGTCGATGCGTGTGCTGTTAAAGATGAACTTGTAGCAAAACATGTTAAAATGGCTCAAGAAGCCATTTCAGGTGATGATAAACATGAATGTTCTTACAATTTTACTATTGTAGTATCATTTTGGTTCGTCAAATTGATACTTTAATACTACTTCAGGTAAGGAGGAAGCAGAGGAAGAAGTAAGGAGCCTGAAAAAAGAACTCGATGCAGCTTTGCAGCAGAGTGTGGTTGCAAACGAAAATTTAGGTCACCTAAATTCTGCATTGAAGGACTGCATGGAGCAATTAAATTTAGTCAGGGAGGAACAAGAGCAAAGAGTGCATGATGCTGTGATGAAAACATCGAAAGAACTGGAAAAAGCACATAAAATTTTGGAGGAAAAACTAACAGAAACAAGTAAAAAGCTTGCAGACTTGACTGTTGAGCATTCATATCTTGGCAAGACCCTAATAGTAAAAGAAAAATTGATCGGAGAGATAAATAAATGCAATTCTCAAACAGAGGCAGAATTTAATGCACTAATGACAAGATTAGACTCCACAGAAAAGGAAAATGCTTTTCTAAGGTACGAGTTTCGGATGCTTGAGAAAGAACTTCACCTCCGAAATGAGGAGCTGGAATATGGTCATCGATCTGCAGAAGTTGCACATAAACAACACTTGGAGAATATAAGGAAAATAAAGAAATTGGAAGCAGAGTGCCACAGATTACGAGCCATAATGCGCAGGCGGCTGCCGGATCCGGCTGTCTTGGCAAATATGAAGAGTGAAATAGAAATGAAGGGAAGAAAGCAAGTGGAGAAGGTGAAGAGAAAACTAAATTCGAATAGCGGAGGTGTAGTCGTAAAAGACTCTGGAGCAGAATATAGTCCAAATATCCCAAGTATAAAACTAAATGACTTAATGGAGCGTTTGCACGATTTGGAAAAAGAAAATAATATTCTCAAAGAGGTTCTAACGAAGAAAGTGAATGACTCTGCTTTAATTTCAGAAGTAGGGTACGTCAAACATAGGGAAACTCAAACTGCAACAGAGTGCAAAATGATTGGAGCTCATGATATCACCCTAATGGACGATTTTGTTGAAATGGAGAAATTAGCAATAGTTTCAACTGATGCCCCAGTCGGAAGTTCTTTTGCTTCTTCTGAAGCAAGTTACACGTTATCAGATTCCTTTGAGGATATGTGTGGGAACAGTATTTCAACAACTAAGGAACTTGTTCCAGTGGAACAAAATGAGTTCAGTGATGTTGATAACAAACTTCAAACAAGAAATCCATCGTTTAGAAAGCCCAGCAATTGGCTTCAGATAGTCATGAATGTGATCTTGGAAGAAACCCGTGTTTCAGGAAGAAGCCTGAATGAGCTTTTTGAAGACATTAGAATGGCTTTGCACAGTATGAATCACCAGTCAAGCCCTGTTAATTATGAAAGATCTAAACTACTTTCCATTAGTGGCTACATCACTTGGAAATCTGCAACATCTCCAAGAACGGTTTCAGAACAAGAAAACATGGGAACCTTGGTGGAAGAAACGACAACTGAATTTAACCAATCTGATCTGAACAGATCTATGCGTGAAATTATGGAGCTAATTACACAGTTTCATCCACCATGTGCAGAGGACTGTAATATGCCATTCAACTTGTTGGACACAGATTTCAATGCCTTAATATGCAAGCAGTCTTCAACAGCACCTGATTGCATTATTCGTGTTTTCCAATGGAATAGTTGTGAACTTAATGCTATTCTACGGCAATTTTTTCATGCATGTAGTTATTTACTGGATGGGAAGATCGATTTTGAGGAGTTCATCAGGACATTGACTTCTACACTGGGATGGATCAGCCACAAATGTATACCTTTTAATAATAATGTTACCATCAGAGATGAATTCAAGAAGCACCTAGGTGGGGATGGACCAGGAACTGCTCTGGGACTTGAATCTGTGCAAAACCTTATGCTTGAAATGGAGAAGATTCATTCTATTCTCCAATTAGAAAATAATGGATTAATAAATGAGTTGAATTTCATGAAATCCTCGGTAAAAGATATGGAGGTCAGTCTGCAGTCAGCGAGGGAGATGAATGGGGACTTCAAGCATGAACTAGAGCAATCAAAACAAAGTATTGCAAAGCTACAAACTGAGTCGAAAGTTTTGAAAGAATCAAAAAGAATAATTGAGGATCAGATTGAAAATCAGAAACTGATAAATGAAGATCTCGATACCCCACTCACTGTTGCCAAAGGTAAAATAAATGAAGTTCTCCAGAAATTATCTTCTGCTGAAGTAGAATTGGATGATAAAAGCCATTGCTGTGAAGAACTGGAGGCGACAGGTCTCGAGCTTCAATTGGAAAGGTACCATCTGTTTTTTAACTTTATAGTTAAGTTTATTCATGAGTAAATTCATGATTCTTGTTGATTATATGTGCCAGCAGTACTGACAGCAAGCAGTATCCACAGGACAACGAAAATCAAAAAGAGAAGCTGCACAAAACTGTAAGTTCTGCTCAGGATTGCAGGAGAGAATATATTGAACATGCAACTTATAACATTACTCAACAAGGGTATTGGAAATAAATTGACTTTTTGAAGCCAAAGGTTAATGCAAATTAACGTATTAGCTTGTCCAGGCATATCTTCTGTGCTTTACTGAGATATTTTTATTTCGTTCATGCATGCATAGAGCATTATTTTCTATTTTGCCCATTTTAGTTTGCACATTGAAGTGTTATTTTTCTCTTCTGGACTAAAGCAAATACCTTGTATGACATAAGGAAGTCAAATGTTGTTCATGTGAAGAGAGAAGTCTATGTTAAAAAATACTGTAGTCTAAAGTATAGTGTCCAGAATAACTAATTTGGTTTGTTGAATGATGGTAATATTGTGCTAATTTACTAACTACTAACAGACGAAAATCTCATATTTTCACGCCACGAGAGAAATTTTTTCTGAAATCGGAAATCTTATTTGGCTGAAAAATAAATTCAGTTGTATCTTATCATGAAGTCTCGGAAGGTAGAAAATTCATACAGACAGTTGTGAATGTATGTATTCACTCAGATTATAGTCATCAAATTGGAGTAAACAACTAATGACATCAGTGAGAATGCGAGAAATATATGTGAAACAGAAAGTATTCAAACAATGGCTTATTGTTGAGAGACGTGTGTTCAAATTGGCAGGATGTGGAGATAACAAATGCTTCTGCTAAGTTAGCAGAGTGCCAAGAAACCATCCTAAAGCTGGGAAAGCAGCTAAAACGACTGGCTGCAGAAAAGGAAGCTCAACTAGTCGACAAGTTTCTGTCGATTGAAGATAAAAGTAATAGCAGGTCTAAGAAGCGATCATCATTTCTTGATCAGATGATATCTGAAGATAGTGCAGAAGTTGAGGACGTACAACCTCCAAACACAAGAGAGAGTACAAGCCCCCTTAAAGCAGACAGATTGCCTATCTTTCGTGCAACTCCAGAAGCGTATTGTGGGCTGACGCATAAAGCTGAAAATGCCAAAGCCGGGGCTTTCTTCATTGTACCAAGCAAAAAGCTGGGAGGAGTTCTCAATTTCTGGAGGAAGTTTCTGCTTAGGAGGAAGAAAGGTAGCAGTAAAAAAAACCTTATTTTTCGTCAGTAAATATATAATGCATAACGATGCAATAAAAATGAGTTTTTGCTTGTGAATGGATTTGGACCTGATTCACTGTACCTTGCTTCCTATGATTGCTCAAGTTTTTGTTTATAACTATTCTGAAGGTTTTATGTCTTGTGTTGATAATTTAATCATTTCTAACGCATTCTGAAGACCATCTTAGCAAGGATAGTTGCAATGTTACCATTTGGATACTATCTATTTGTTCGTGTTAAATTATTAGTTAATAGGAGAAAAAGTGTTTTTGTCTTGACGGTGGCTGTATTAGCTTTTGTGTTGGTGGTGGTGGTTAACTGCAGCCATCATCCTTTTTTTTTTCTTGGATTTTATTTATCGAGTTTCGTACAAGATTTTATGAGTTGATCACTATAGTGGACATAAGCCTGGCTCCAGGATCAACTGGTTCAAACTGAGGGAATGAGTAGAAAGAGAGATAATTTGAACATGTCCCTGGAGGCGGCAAGGCGCTCCTGAAAAAAAGGGATGGCGAGGTCAAGGCCCTACAGACTCAACTGAAGACTTGTGCTTCCCAGGTAGTCAAGGCTTACAAGATGTCAAATGAGTTTCAGTTGATTAGCTACGTGTATGGCGAAAAACCTTTAAAGGACACATTGATATAGCAAGGGAATGGTTGGCGATAAGACAACCCTGCTCATTTGGAAAGATTCATTAAGCAATCTTATTAATGGGTGGGAAAAGGGGCGAGTGTTGGGGAGGAGTGCAGTCTTGTGAATTGGTGGGACAGGAGACGAGTGATGGAGAGGGGGCTATGGCCTATGAATGGTGAGAAAAATGAAGATGTCCCTGAAGTCTAAAGTTTACACGTCATCTTTGAGCCGGGATCCTTTCAACACTGCAAAGACTCCAACTGGAAAGATCATCACTTTGAAGGTGGGGAGCAGAATTGTTCTATTGGATTACCTTTTAGTACATATAGATACTGCCACAGACACAAATATTATGCAAGTGTGGTTCTTTTTAGTATATATAGATACTCGTGGCTCTACATGCTTCAATTTATGAAGCATTCAAGCATGCAAGATAAAAAATGGAGGCTGTATATATGTGTGTGTGTGTGTTAGCACTGCTCTTATTTGCATTCAAAATCAACAGTGAATTAGAAAAAAATCGTCTAGTTTTGGTGGCGGCTTCTGCAGTTTCATTCATTTTGTATATTCATGTATATGCATTCATCTAGGATACATGTAGAATTTTCTGCATACATCGTAAATTTATTGGCGAGGTTGTTGAGTTTATCCATTATACATGAATAAAGTTGGATGCTTGTAATGTCAAGTTTTGCTAGCTGCTTCTGCAGCATCCTTCATTTCAAGCAAGGCATCTTCAAAACACTGTACCAGAATTTGGGGGTCTGGAATTAAGTCTTTGGCCACCAGTACTTGCATATCAGCTCTCTCACCATAACTCACCATATGCATAGTGATTGCCTGCACGGCCAAGAACAGGAGTGGGGTGGGGTTAAAATTTCCATTACATTCTATATATAATTATAAGACATTTGTTAAATGGAAACAAACTACACTACATACTACTAGCGAATCGTACATGTTTTATACTGGGCATCAAACATGCACTATGTTAATGAGAAAACTTACATGAGGTAAGGCGGTTGAATTTGCCCTAATGTATGTCACAGGGTTGCCTACAACTGTAATCTCCTCTCGAGGGCCGATTACATTTGAGATAGTAAAGGTTGTATTGCAAACAATTCTGTAATTAAGAATGCTGGCAAGCTACAACACCATGAAAACAAGAAATAAAGATTAATATGCAGTAACAAAAAAATATGTACTGAAAACTTGCAGTTGAGCAAAAAGTCACCTTTGCCCCCAAAAATGACATGACAAAATGCCCAAGTTTGTATGAACACGGTGCCTCTAGAGATAACTTTTTCTTGTCAATCATTGATTTGGCTCTCTTAAGAAACTCGAGTGGATTTGAACCACCTTTATAGTAGGAAATAGGCAACAACATCATCCCAAATTTGTTGCCCCAACGAGTTCCTGAGTTGTTATTCATCAACTTTGATATATCCTGAAATAAACTAGTCATTTGTTCCGACCCAAAAAACTTTGTACATGATATTCAACTGAGATCTCACTCTTATGCATATGAAATAGCTTAATTTTTATATGAGATAATTTGGTACCAACAATTCATTCTTTAGCTAAATAAAATTAAGAAATAGAATGAGACCTGCAATCCTGATTGTGGTCTTAAATTAACCATGGCAGCACCTGTGAGTTTAAGCCCCTCTTTCAAAGCTAGGAGAAACAAGGAAATCCAGTTTAACACATCGATACGTCCTCGGCATTTTCGCAAGCATTAATGGCACATTAGATAGTATACTAAAAAAATAGAAATGAGTTAAAATCTATGTATTTTATTATTGTGTAACAAATATGTCTAGCAAGTGAATAAAATTATAATGAAATTTACCTTTGGGTGATCTGATGTCCAAGTACCTTGAAAACCCACAAGATAATACCCCAAAAAGAACATCATTAATGGTCTGCATTTTGGGAAAAAAAAAAACACACAAAGTTTAGGCTTTATTTTTTTTCCATATTTGAGAGTGTACGATAGTTAAAATTTACAACGTACAAACAAAAAATTTATTGCAAAATAAATAATATTAAGAATGACACGAAACTACTTCTCCATATGTATGTATAAAAAGATTTGAAATATACGTGTGTATGAAAGTTAGTCGCAGACCAGTTTACATTTGGTAGGTTAGATTGAATTCTAATAATCGGTCCAATCTAATTAAAACCCTCTTTGAGCTCTATTTTTTTGAAAAAACAAAAATTTTGTAATACTGATTTTTTGGAGAATGTGAGGCTAAAAAATTGGAAAAAAAAAATTTGAGTTTACTTGTGAAATTATTTTATTAAGAAAATATATGTAATTGAAAATGAGTTTTTAAAAAACGAAACTCAATCTGACACTAAGGACTTTGGACCACAAATGCCCACAATTGTTAGCGAATCATCACATTTCACACGCAAACATTGTTTTCATCAATAAAGGGCGAGAAAACTGTGGAAGGTTATTCTTCTTGTACATAAAGGGTGCCATTATGATATCCATAATGGACACATGGTGCCATCACCTCCAATAGGGGGCACCATGTATCCATTATGGACGCACCCTTATTACTTGTAGTATATCCTAACCGTGGATGATTCCTCTATGTGGGGGAATGTAGACTTATACATAGCAAAATCCATTATTATATCAACGTTTAAACGGTTTAAAAAGACTTGGTTTAAAGGGACTTACTGCGTCGGTAATAGCTTTTTTGACGATCTTCATATCGTCGAGTCTAAAACTCGCTGTGGCCAGCTTCCGCGGCCAGAGCTCCACCCCTGCGCCGCCGCTGATGGCGGTTTTCTTGTCCTTCAGCCACAGAGCCCTCAACATGAACTCCAAAACGTACACCAACGTGTACCATACTACTTTCATTAATGTCCACAAGCTCAGCCGCCGCCTCGTCGTCGATGAGGTTCCTACGCCACCAGCGGTCGGCAGCTGCGAAGGATCATCAGCTCTCCGGCAACAAGAGAGAAGCATCGACATCAATGAAATTCCATCTCCGAGAGCATGGTGCAAGCGGAAGACCAAGCAATTGTGCGCCATGAGCAGGTGGATTTCCCACAGTGGTTTATCAGTACTGAGTGGAGAAGAAACCGAGAGATCGGAAAGATAATCATTGACAGAATCTTGGTCGGAGATGGACGGGTCATCAGAGAGAGGTTTATCGAATACGAGGACATGACGGTGGACGTCGACCTCCGTCCTCCGCCAGTACTCGCGGCCTGATGAGTGTTTGACCATGAGACTGCAGAATCTAGGGTGTTTGAGCAATACAGAGTTTTTTACTTCGGCTTTGAAAGCGTCGGCGTCTATTGGATTCTTTACGCCGATTAAGCAGTTGATAATTTGACTCGTTTCCGGTTGGAGGAAGAGCCGACCAGCCGGTGTTAGTGGCTCGTCTCTCTCCATAATTAAAGTGATTATATTTGCTGTCTGGCTATTATGTGAAACTCTTTATTAGGGTTTGTGTCTGGCCTGGCCATATGTATTGGTGCGCTGTCACACCTCATTTTTTCCAATATTCTCGCTTACATATACTATTAAAAGGGTTAATTTCGCAAACGGTCACTGAACTTATCTAAAATTATAAAATGGTCATTAAAGTTTAAAACTTACAGAAACGATCACTGAAGTTTCATACCCTTTACAAACAGTCACTGAAGTTCCGTTATGATTTTAATTCAAACTTAAAATGAGTAAAACACGTGGACATAGAATTTTGACCGCCTCAAGTGCAAATTTCTTGCTATTAAGTGTCACATTTGAAGTAAATTATATGGAAATTGTAAAAGTTATATTTTAATTCTCGTTCCGCCTATATATATACAATACCATAAATTTAGATATGAGATATAAATATTTTTCTATGTTTTTGTGTGATCGTGCATAGATTTCCTAGCTTTTAATGCACTTTTATTTATTTTAGTTCACATAAAAATATAGTGTATTCATGTTTAAAAGAAATTTGCATTTGAGGNTATATACAATACCATAAATTTAGATATGAGATATAAATATTTTTCTATGTTTTTGTGTGATCGTGCATAGATTTCTTATCATTTAATGCACTTTTATTTATTTTAGTTCACATAAAAATATAGTGTATTCTTGTTTAAAAGAAATTTGCACTTGAGGTGGTCAAACTTCTATATTCACGTGCTTTGATCCCTTAAGTTTGAATTAAAATCATAACAGTCCTTCAGCGATCATTTGTGAAACAAATTAAAACTTCAGTGACCGTTTTTTAATTTTTAGGTAAGTTCAGCGACCATTTGTGAAATTATTCGTGGTTATAATCAGTTGCCAAAACTTCAGGAAATGTATTGATTCGTGGTTATAAATCGGTTGCCAAAACTTCAGGAAGTGTATTTATTTACTCTCTACGATTCTTTCTACGTACAGCTATATTACAAAATTCTTGCTTGCATCTTGACAAAACAAGTATTTAGCATTTAGTTAAAGGGTGATTATCGATGAATAGGAGTGCCAAAGTGACGTTGAATTACGCCCGTCTTTCTTGAAAATTTCGAGTTTTAATAATTCATATTGGACTAAATCTTAGGTGGTGGCTTTTGAATTTCAAAACTCTCGTTGAATTGTTGAATAACAATAACAATAACAAATAACCCCCCACCCTCCACCCACCCCACACAAAACATTTTTGTATACCACGACGGTATTATACCGTCATTTATAAACGAGTAGTCCAATCCACTAAAGTTTTTTCTCATGGTGGGTGAGTAAGTTAGCATGAGTAGATTCTAACTATTGAGAGACCAACAAGATATTAAGATAGATGTTGCAAGCACAGAGTTGCAATTCTCAAGTTTGAGTGGCTGTAATTATACGGGTAACTACAAAATCGCTCTCTGAAAAATGAGTTTTAAAAAATAAGGCCAAACAGGGTCTACATGTTTTTAACTACAGGCTGCTTCATCTGGAGCTTAGGAACTGGTTTGGCATTTTAACAAGAATTCTTGCTCAACACTTTCTGAATTTCCACATCAAGATGGAACCCATGTAATGTACACTTAACATAATTCTTTATATTATTGGAGAGCACGTAGAGGGGGAGAAGTGGAGTGAGCTTAAAAAACCATATCTAGGAAACCAAAATTCATCTCAAGGAAAATGCTGCAATTCAAAATTTCAACAGAAGGTAACACAATTGATGCAACATCATGCACTGGTTGTAATTCAGTTATTAATGGTGGAATCCAAATCTTTAACAAAAAAACTCAAGATAATACAAGCCAAAGTCAATACAGCTATACAAGCATAAGCTAACAGATAAAGACCATACATCTATCTATAGTATATCTAAATATTACATGGAGGGGGAATCATTTTTTGGATGTTTCTAGCCCTCCATGGAATCATTTATTACACGCTTAAAAAGAAAATAGGGGAAGGCTG